>JAJHSJ010000012.1:63109774-63353751 GCA_021015155.1 Magnolia officinalis
GAGTCGGTTTTCGCAAGGGTGCGAAAGAGAAGTTGGCTAAACTATAAATAGGGGTCCCTATGGCTTTTTTAGGTATTATGAGAGTTATTCTAAGGTGTGGGCAAAGGGTTTTCTCTGTACTTCCAAGGGAAGAGGTTAGTATATTGCCTTGTAATCTTTATTTTCTTCAGTGGAAGTTTGCATCTGTGGTTTTTTACCCTTGTTGGGGTTTTTCCATATACATCTTGTCTTGTGGTTTGTTTGGAATGCTTTGATTCTTTTTCTAGTTTATATTTCTTCTTGTTTATTATTTGTGGGTGAGACCTGAGATTGGATCTCGGTTCACTACGTTGTTGGCGTGCTGCACAACAACTGGTATCAGAGCTATTGGTTTTAGTTTTATTGGGAGCGATGACAGAGGAAGGAAATACTAGAATTGAGAAGTTTGATGGTTCAAACTTTGCCTTCTGGAAGATGCAGATGGAGGATTATCTGTATCAGAAGGACCTCTATATTCCTCTAGGAGGAAAAGAGAAAAAACCAGAAAAGATGACAGATGATGAATGGTTTTTATTAGATCAGAAGGCTTTAGGAACGATCCGGCTCTCTTTGTCTAAGAGCGTCGTCTTCAATATATCCAAGGAGAAACCCACAAAAGAATTAATGGAAGCCCTAGCCATCATGTATGAAAAACCCTCAGCGTCCAACAAGGTTCATCTTATGAAACAGCTATTCAACATGAAGATATCAGATGGCGGGAGCGTGGCTGAACATCTAAACGAGTTCAATACAGTTACGAGCCAGTTGGAATCCGTTGGCATTGTTTTTGAGGATGAGGTCAGGGCGTTATTGATCTTGTCCAGTTTATCAGACAGTTGGGATGGTCTGGTGATTGTTGTGAGTAATTCTTCAGGGTCGACAAAGCTGAAATTTGATGATGTGGTCGGTCTAATTCTCAGCGAAGAATCTAGAAGAAAGGCATCAGGAGTTTCAGGGGATTGAGAGAATGCTCTAAACGTTGAAGGAAGAGGAAGATTGCTGAACAAAGGAGGCAATAAACACGGATGTTCTAAGTCAAGGAAGAAGTCCAAGGGACCAAAAGACAAAGACGGGTGTTGGCATTACGGGAAGAAGGGACACATGAAACGTGATTGCAGGGCGCTTAAGAAACAAGAAGGAAGCTCTCAAGGCGGGAAAGATTCAGTGAATCTATCTGAGGAGAGTGACACAGAGGCGTTGATCTTGTCTCTTGATGCGAGGAATGATTCTTGGGTTATAGACTCGGGTGCTTCGTTTCATGCCACTTCATGTAAGGAAGTTCTACGTAATTATGTATCAGGTGACTTCGGGAGAGTTTACCTAGGTGATGATGAGTCGTGCAGTATTGTTGGAAAGGGAGACGTTCATATAAATCAGAAAGACGGAACGGCTTTAAAATTGAAAGATGTCAGACATGTACCAAGTTTAAAACGGAACTTGATCTTAGTGGGCAATTGGTCGATACCAGTTATGTGACGACATTCACCAGTGATTCTTGGAAGATCACAAAAGGTGCCTTGGTGATATCTCGATGCAAAAAGGAAAGTACTTTGTACATGACTTCAGGATTGTATAGTTCACTCGCAGTCGCATCAACTGGAGTGAATGGGAAGTTGTGTCATCATAGGTTGGGACATATGAGTGAGAAGGGGATGAAAGTGTTATTGTCAAAAGGAAAGCTACAAAGGCTGAAGTCTATTAACTTATAATTCTGCGAGGACTGTGTGTATGGCAAGCAGAAGAGGGTAAGCTTCAAGAAGATAGGACGCGCTCTAAAGACGCATCTGTTAGAGCTTGTACACACTGATGTGTGGGGACCAGCACAGGTATCATCTCTTGGTGGTTCACATTATTTTGTTTCCTTTATTGATGATGCTAGTAGAAAACTGTGGATTTATTTCTTAAAGCATAAATCTGATGTATTTGATGTATTTAAGAAGTGGAAAGTAATGGTAGAAAATGAGACAGGTAAAACAGTCAAATGTCTCAGATTAGATAATGGGTGAGAATATTGTGATAAGAAATTTGAGGAGTATTGTGCAGCAAATGGAATCAAACATCAGAAAATGATTCCAGGGACACTACAGCAGAACGGTGTAGTTGAGTGCATTAACACGACCATCC
This sequence comes from Magnolia officinalis, assembly GCA_021015155.1. Classification (NCBI taxonomy): domain Eukaryota; kingdom Viridiplantae; phylum Streptophyta; class Magnoliopsida; order Magnoliales; family Magnoliaceae; genus Magnolia; species Magnolia officinalis. Next base: position 63,111,917 of record JAJHSJ010000012.1, read on the forward strand.
TTGAGGGTACCAAGAGCATGTGGTTACATGCAGGGTTGTCCAAGACCTTTTAGGCGAATGTTGTGAATACTGTCGCATATCTCATCAATAGAAGTCCCTCAGCATCATTGGATGGTAGGCTACCAGAAGAAACGTGGACTGAGAAAAAAGTGAACCTTGTACATCTCAGAGTGTTCGATTGCACTTCATATGTTCACATTGATGCAGAGCACAGAAACAAACTGGATGCGAAGTCCGGGAGGTGCACGTTTATACACTACGGGCAACATGATTTTGGCTACAGGTTTTGGGATGCAGAAAACAGGAAAATCATCAGAAGCAAGGATGTAGTCTTCAATATAAAAAAGTGATGCATAAGGACAGTGTGTAGGAAAATAAGGCCGAGGAGAAAAAATTCGTAGAGTTGGAACAGTTACCGGACACGGGTGTTACAGTGCCATAGGATGATCATGTACAGGAACATTATGAGGCAGAACCACAGACACCAGTTGTGAGGAAGTCTACTCAGGAGAGGAGATTCACAGTCCGATACTCACCCTCCTTACATTATCTACTGCTGACAGATAACGGTGAACCAAAGTGTTTTGAAGATGCATTACAATCAGATACACGGGTTAAGTGGGAGCAGACCATGAATAATGAGATGGACTCTCTTGAGTCTAATCATACATAGGAGCTAGTCACACTACCTAAGGGTAAGAAAGCTCTTCATAACAAGTGGGTTTACAGACTGAAGGAGGAGCACGACGGTTCGAAACGGTACAAGGCTAGATTGGTCGTGAAAGGGTTTCAACAAAAAGCAGGTATTGATTTCACTGAAATATTTTTACCTGTAGTGAAAATGTCTACGATTCGCATGGTCTTGTGTATAGTGGCTACAAAGAACTAACATCTAGAGCAGCTAGATGTTAAGACAACTTTTCTTCATGGAGACCTTGAAGAAGAAATATATATGCATCAGCCAACAGGATACATGGCACCAGGAAAGGAGAATAAGGTGTGTAGACTGAAGAAGAGTCTATATAGCCTGAAGCAGGCCCCGAGGCAGTGGTACAAGAAGTTCAACAGTTTCATGTCGGGAAATGGTTACAGGAGATGTCATGCTGACCACTGTTGTTATTTGAATAAGTTTGATACGTCATACATCATCCTTTTTCTGTACGTTGATGACATGTTTGTGGCCGGTTTAAGCATGAATAACATCTCATATCTCAAAAAACAACTGTCTAAAGAATTTGTCATAAAGGATTTAGGAGCTGCAAAACAAATCCTAGGCATGAGGATAAAGTGTGATAGGAAAAACAAGAAATTAGTTTTGTTACAGGTAGAGTATATAACCAAGGTACTTGATCGATTCAATATGGGAGGTGTTAAGCCAGTTAGCACTCCATTAGCCAACCACTTCAAGCTTTCTAAGGAACAAGGTGCAAAGACGCAGGAGGAACGGGACTACATGGCTAAAGTCCCATACGCGTCAGCTATTGGGAGTCTCTGTATGCTATGGTGAGCACGAGGCCAGACATTGCTCAAGCAGTGGGAGTTGTTAGCAGGTTCATGAACAACCCCGGGAAGGAACATTGGGAAGTTGTGAAGTGGATCCTCAGATACCTGGTAGGTACTGTGGATATAGGGTTGTGCTATGGTGGATCAGAAATCAAGCTATAAGGCTACATAGATTCAGATTTGGCAGGAGATATCGACAGCAGAAGAAGTACTACAGGTTATGTCTTTACTCTGGGCAGTGCTGCAGTCAGTTGGATCTCTCAGTTACAGAAGATAGTATCTATCAGTACGACAAAAGTATAATATGTTGCAGCTATAGAAGCGTGCAAGGAGATAATGTGGATGCAAGGTTTCATAAAAGAGTTGGGTAAGAAGCAAGCAGATTGCAAGTTGTACAGTGACAGTCAGAGTGCAATACACTTGGCCAAGAATGCAGCCTTTCATTCAAGAACCAAGCATATTGACATCAGATATCACTTCATACATTCGTTACTGGAAGATGGATCGATTGCTCTGGAGAAGATCCATACAAGTGAGAATCCTGCAGATATGCTAACCAAGGCAGTCACACGGGAGAAGTTGAAGCTTTGTTCAGCTTTCATTAGTCTTCAGGCTTGAAGATGGGGAGGTGGTGCACTCTGGATGAAGAAGACAGGTTTATGGCGATGTGTCTCGAAGTAGGAGATTGTTGAGATGTAGAGCTACATCTAGACAGCCACTCGACCAATCGAGTGCCCTGCTCGACCAGTCGAGTGGCCCACTCGACCAGTCGTGGACTGGCTTGACTCAAAGTCCAACGAGCATCGGTTTTTTGGTTCCGCGGTACTCGACCAGTCGAGGCCCATGCTCGACCAGTCAAGGATCCGCTCGACCAGTCAAGCACCCTGCTCGACTAGTCGAGGTTACACCGATTCGTTTCCAGATTTAATGCGGACTGCGGATTTTTGAGTCAGTTTTCGTAAGGGTGCGAAAGGGAAGTTGCCTAAAATATAAATAGGGGTCCCTAGGGCTTTTATAAGTATTATGAGAGTTATTCGAAGGTGTGGGCAAAGGGTTTTCTCTGTACTTCCAAGGGAAGAGGTTAGTATATTGCCTTGTAATCTTTGTTTTCTTCAGTGGAAGTTTGCATCCGTGGTTTTTTACCCTTGTTGGGGTTTTTTCACGTACATCTTGTCTTGTGGTTTGTTTGAAATGCTTTGATTCTTTTTCTAGTTTATATTTCTTCTTGTTTATCGTTTGTGGGTGAGACCTGAGATTAGATCTCGGTTCACTGTGTTGTTAGCGTGCTGCGCAACATATATTTCAATATTTGCCATTTTTTAGAGGGTTATAAGGTTTGAAGAAATTCACTTATGCTCAAGTCCCTATTTGAGTTACAAGTATTACTTTGACTTGAGGTGTGGCACTTGCAATACAAGTAGACCTAGAAGGGATAAGAAGGAAATGGAGAGAGATTTGGAGAGAAGATTATAAGAGAGAGAGAAAGAGAGGAGTAAAAGGTGAGGGCTATATACAAAATATGTGCTATAGAGATAGAGAGAAGGAAATGACAAGTGATCTATCCTTGTTGTTTTCTTTATCATGTCCCACCCAAGGCCCATCCACCTAAGTTTTAGACTTTTATCTTATCATGACTAACACAATAGATATATAGAGTGGATGTCATATTATCATCAAAGTGGGTGACGCAGGGATGAACGTGATGAGGTCAATCACTGTCTTCCTTAAGGATAACTACTCTGAATCTATGGAGCTTCTCTAGACTCCTCACAAAGACTTTTCGAATCCACGAAGAAAAAGCAAGGAAAATAGAAAATAAATTCTATAAAATTCGTAATTTGATTGATGAATGAAATAAATGAGTTCACAACCCTTTTAATATGGATACTAAGCCATGGGAGAAGTTTCAAAATCAAACTACAACTAAAACTCCTAGAAATCGCAACTTACTATAAATAGTAAACTTACTATTTATAGACGGTCGTGATGTCTACTAGTGCGCATGGTTTTCGGCCAAAAATAGTAAGTGTCCTATTTAGTTGAACCATGATATTCTCCTAATTATTCTAAGCACTTTTCATGTTGGGCGCAACTCCTAAAGCCCAACGGATGAAGAGTTAAACTCAAACTAAACTTAGTATAAATAGTAAAAACGAAAATAAAATGCGAATTCGACCGTCAATCTGATGGTATTTTGTAAATTCGGCATAGAAAACCCGGCATAGCAGTTTGGATGACTAAAGTAGCTCGTCCTACCCCAAAATCATATATGGTACATCGAATAACTCATTTTGGATCGCGAGATATGCCCGATTTAAGGTCTGACGGTCCGGATCACTTCTGTTGTCAATTAGGCCTTTTTTGATCCATCTTGGCCATGAAATTGTCCACGACTCGCTCTACTTCGGTGAGCCCTACATAACATTTGTCTCGTGGTATCCACTATACATAAGGAAGAGAAAAGGTCAATACAAACTATATGCATTAAACAAAGTTGGAAGCGAGTTCATTATAAGCCGTTTATGTTACTTTATACAACAATATATAAATCATCTCTTACGAAAACAACTACATTTTTAATGATGATTTTACTCTTTAGTTAAAAATATTTCTAAGACTAATTACAAGGACAAAAATGCTCAAATTTTAATCAAGTTATATATCATATAAAATATGAATAATGTTATCTGATGGTTACATGTTTGACTTTTTATTACTTTATCAGTAATTGCAATTGCAGATATTAACCCAACACAACTTCACCTAACCCAATATAACCTGAATTGTGTTGGGAGTGAGCATTCAATCCATTTGGATTGGGTAGCTTCAGTTGGGTCTAGGTTAGGTTATGGGGTTCAGGCCAATTCCTTTTGCGCTTGGGTCGATCCTCAACCTGATCCAACTGGCCCTAGTTGCACCCCTAGCTAGTCTGATGAATGTCTTGGATCTCACACTGATGTAGAGCGGGTCGTGGACACTTTCATGGCCAAGATGGACCAAAGAAGGCTCAATCGGAGGTGGAGGTGATCAGGATCAACTGAACCTTAAAACAGATGTATCTCGCAAACTGAAATGAGCTTTTTGACATATCATATATGATTTTGGGTAGGAAAAGCTACTTTAGCCAACTAACCTGCTATGCCAGGCTGCCCACGCCTGATTTGTGATATTCCACCAGATCGATGGTCAAAAGTCCATTTTATTTCCATTTTTACTCCAAATAGTAAGTTTTAATTTGATCATAACTTTTGATCCTTTGAGTTTTAGGACTCAAGCCCAACATGAAAATGGCTTAGAAAAAATAGGAGAATAATGTGGTTAGGCCAAGTTGGACACTTATTATTTTTGCTGAAAACCAAGAAGTCTAGTAAAGAATCATGATCATCTATAAATAGTAAGTTACTTTTTATAGTAAGTCACGTTTTTGGGGAGTTTGAGTATGAAACTCCATCCTAGGTTTGAGTTCACTATTTAAATGATTGTAATTTCATTTTTCATTATCAATCAATTTATTTCAAATTATTTCTATTTTCTTTCCTCATAGATTTGAGAAATCTCTGGAAGGAATCTAGAGAAGCTCCATGGATTCGGAGTAGTTATCCCCGGAGAAGATGGTGATCAACCTCATCACATCCTTCCCTACATCACATACACTTGCTTCATTGTCAGGCATGTGGACCTTTTTTTTATATATAAATTAGTCTGTACCACTTGAAATAAGATAGTCTACTTTTGAGTATCATTAAATAAAATACCTGGCCCACCTATTTAAACGGTCAGTATGTGTTTTCCTTTTTGACAACTGGGGCTCATCGTTCAGTAATCCAGATTATATATTGGTCTGTTAAGTCCAAGTATGGGTAGAAAGTACTGCCCCAAAAAATCTCCTAGATTGGACAGCGGCCGTGACCAATATATATTAGGACCTTGTTTCTGTTCTTGACCGTCTATATGTGGGCCACAAATTGAAAAGTTAATGCCGTCCATCAAGGAGATTTTTGAGCCATGGCCCAGCCAGAGCAAGATACAACAGACCAATGATCTGGATTACCGAACATGGGCTCCACTTGCCAGAATTGAAAACACATGCAAAATATGCAGGCATAGACACAACAGACCAACGGTTATGATTACCGAAACAAGCGCTCTACTTGTTAGAATTGATAACACAATTTGCATTTTTTTTTTCCTTAGGGGAGCGTTTGGTTGCACCAAATATCATGAAATAAGCTAACACACTAAGATGGCTTGATTAATTAACCATTCTCTCAATAAATAAATAAAAAATCAGGGTTAAAGGCAGACTCATTCTCAATCTATAAACTAATCAAACTACTTTTGATGTAATTGCATGACATAAATCATTTAAAAATTCAGCAAATGTGTGATTAGACCGACCAGTGACACAGTAAACAACAGCGGTGATCATATGTCCAGATAACTCAATGTGCACCGGTCATTCCACGGTCAGTCTGCCTTTCTTGTAATTTTTTATCATTAAATTACTTAAATAATTTTTGGGTTTCAGCAAATGTATGATTAGACTAACAGGTGGCCCACTAAACAATGGCAGCGATCACAGGTCTAGCTTATGCATCTGCACCAGTCATTCCATGATAGGTCGCCTTTCATTTGATTTCTTATACCTAAATTTTAAGGTCCCTCGGTATACATTAATACGCCATCTTCAAACGGCTCGAGCTTTTAGAGAAATTGGTTGTTTGACATTAAATGACTTGAATAATTTTTGCGTTTAGGTGGTGATCATATGTCCAATATACACAATGTGCACCGTGCATTCAATGATCGGTTCTGCCTATCTTATGATTTTTTATCATTAAATGACTTGAATAATTTTTGGGTCTTCTTCTCTAGAAGGAGAGCGAGGAGAATTGAGTTATCAACATGGATTTTTGAAGAAAAAAAAAATTATAATACGGATTTGATTTGCCCATGAGCGACGGGCCACTTTGATATACAGTTTGAACAAGGAACTTCAATTCACATGTATGTCTTTCTCTAGATTGATTGAAATAGCTTTGAATAAGGAACTTCAATTCACTTGTCTTTCTCTAGATTGATTGAGATAGCTTTGACTAAGGAACTTCAATTCACAGGTCTACCTTTCTTTAGAGTGATTGAAATGGTTCTTAAGAGAGAAAAAAGCAATAATGTGATTGATATGCTTCTAATGTTCTCCATTTAGGTATGTAGCTTCCCGGATATTCATTTATCCGGCTCCTTGGAGGGGGAGAAATGTTCCACGTCTACCCTACCGTGTGGTCCATGTCTACCGAATACGAATAAGTCATACCAATTTTGGTCCCCAAATGACCTGCATTCCAAAATCCAATTTTGATTGACTCTTCTTTCCCAAAAGAAGAGTGAAGAAGAATCAACTAAGGAACATAGAATTTAAATAAAAATAATAATAATAAGCACTAAGAAAGTAAGACTTGCATGGTTATCAAAAAATCTCATTGATTAAAAGTTGATTAATAGACTATTAGATAACGCTCGATTGTAATCAGTCTATTTAGCATTGTTTATTACACTACCCATAGGAGTATTGTGTTCTCATTGCCAATTCCAAATTCGAATAAAAGATGAGGGTTGCATCAGGTTAGTAACTAGCGTCAAACTTGAGCCAAAACTTCCAACATGAAATTAAATGATACGACATTTCAAACTGATGCTAGGTTGTACGGGAAAATAAAAATAAAAATAAGCTGATGAACTATGGTTTAACTTAAGTTATGACTCTAATAGAATAGAATGGCAAAAAAGGATTCACGTAGCCGACCCCAATTAGTTGGAATAACGCTTGAATGATGATAACGATGATGATGTTTGTGTACTTGTTTGCTACAAGTTGGCCCGTTGGGTCGGGTTCAACGTCAGCCTGAGCCCAACCTGACCTCGAGAGGAACCAACTTAAAACCCAGCCCAAAGTCCTTTGTACTTGATCCGACTCAACCCAAATACATGTGACTATTCCCAAATCAATCCGCAACCCAAACCTAACCTCAATTCAAATCATGTTAGTGTTTTTCAACCTGAGCCCAACCTAAGGATCTTGACAACCCAACCCAACCTGACCTGACTTGAACTCACATTAGGTTAGTCGTGTTCGGGCAAAAACTTGATGTTTTATTTAAACCAACCTGATTTAAATGATTTTAAACTCGCAAGTATACGAATCAGGTGTAGATACGGTACGTATTACGAGATCATTCCCACGAGGACTGCTTGTCACAATTCGAAATTTATGATTCTTCTTAACTAATCCAACAAATAGTTTAGCGTACTAATAACAAAAATCTATGAAAAATATCTGAGAATAGGGAGGAAAATTCACTCAAGGAGAATACTAGGACTTTCGAATCCACCCCTAATTATCCTAACCATTGTTTTACCTGTTGATTCACCCTAATTCAGATTGATCTAAATTTAATAAATAAAGCACACTCTATGTCCTTGGTCGGGCACACAAAATGTATAATCTCTTAAAGCATAAGGATCACATCTTTCCATCCATGGTCAGGCATGAAGAGATGTAGATTCCTATTTCTTCCTCTATAGGAAACTTATTCATGGTCAGATATAAGCACCTAGAATAAGAATCCAAACAACATCCACATCTAGACTTTGGTTAAGCTCATAGAATGGAGAAGTACGGAAATTTCAGTTAAGCACACTAGAGAAAGAAACAAATCAATCAAGTCAAGATGAATTCAACCATAAACAAGAGTCATTCAAATTAGGGGCTTCATCTCAGCCCTAGCAAAAAGATTAGCAATCCATAGAATCAATTGAAAAGAAGGAAAAATAAAATCTGATAAAAGAAGACATCTCTCTCTCTCTCTCTCTCTCTCTCTCTCTCTCTCTCTCTCTCTCTCTCTCCCCTTGGCTTTGGATCTGCTCTTCACTCTTCCTCCTTTTATAGCTATTGGAGGGGCGATGGAAAGGCTTTCGCAGCAATAGCCGCGTAACTCCTTTACGCAGCTAAATTCGGGTCCTCCAAACTCCCATTTTCCTTGACACGAGGATAAACGTGATGAGGATAAATACTCCAAATCCACGGAGCTTCTCTGGACTCCTCACAGAGACTTCTCGAATCCACGAGGAAAGAAAGCAGAAAATAGAAATAAATTCTAATAAATTCGAAACTGATTAATTCCTTCATAAAAATGAGTTCACAGCCCTTTAAATAGGGATACCAAGCAATGCGAAAGAAATCAGAATCAACTACAACTAAAACTCCTAAAATCGCGACTTACTATAAATAGTAACGTACTATTTATAGACGGTCGTGATGTCTACTAGTGCGCAAGGTTTTTGGCCAAAAATAGTAAGTGTCCTATTTGGCTTCACCAAACCGTTCTCCTAATTATTCTAAGCTCTTTTCACGTTGGGCGCAACTCCTAAAGCCCGACAGATGAAGAGTTATAATCAAACTAAAACTTACTATTTATAGTAAAAATGAAATTAAAGCAGGGAAACGACCGTCGATCCAGGGGTTTTTCGCAATTCCGGGTGTTGCAACCCAGCATAGCAGGGTTGGTTGGCTAAAGTAGCTCGTTCTACCCCAAAATCATATATTTTACGTCAGATAACTCATTCTGGATTGCGAGATACGCCCAATCTAAGGTCCGACGGTCCGGATCACTTCTGTCGTCGACCGGGCCTTTTCTGATCCATCTTGACCATGAAACTGTCTGCGACCCGCTCTACATCAGTTGACCAAACCCAAGTTGCAACCCCAGCTACAATACTATTTAAAGATGAAGAACAAGAAGAAGAAGATTTGTGGTGCATTGGTCAAAACTCTCCGAGATGGAGATTGAATTAGGTGGATGTCTGAGTAGAAAGCTGGATTGGAAACTTGGTGTAAAATTCCATGTCATTGATACCATAGTTCATGTTATGGGTAAAAAGGGACCGACCAAGGATGATCCACGTGAGAGAAGCTACAGTACCCTTAGAGGAATAGTTCAGCTCTGACAGTCAGACCTGATCCATAAGCATGACCTAACACTCCGATTATCATTAAAGAGATATGACCTCTTGACGAGTTCGGACCAACCGATAAACTAATACCGTGGTTATATGTTTGAATTTTTATTACTTTACCGGTAATTGCAATTGTAGATATTAACCCAACTCAACTGCATCTAACCCAATATAACCTGAATTGTGTTGGGAGTGAGCATTCAATCCATTTGGCTTGAAGCGCTTCAGTTGGGTCTAGGTTAGGTTATGGGGTTCAGGCCAATTCCTTTTGAGCTTGGGTTGATCCTCAACCTGACCCAACTGGCCCTAGTTGCACCCCTAGTCCGATGAATGTCTTAGATCCCACACTGATGTAGAGTGGGTTACCGACACTTTCTTGGCCAAGATGGACCAAAGAAGGCCCGATCGGAGGCGAAAGTGATCAAGAGGACCATCAGAATCTTAAAACAGGCATATCTTGCAAACCGGAATGAGTTTTTCGATATATCATATATGATTTTGGGGTAGGAAAAGCTACTTTAGCCAACCAACCACTACACCAGGTTGCCCACATTGGATTTGCGAGATTTCATCAGATCGACGGTCGAAAGTCCATTTTATTTTCGTTTTTACTATAAATAGTAAGTTTAAATTCAATCATAACTTTTAATCCTTTGAGTTTTAGGACTCAAGCCCAAGCTGAAAAGAGCTTAGAAAAATTAGGAGAATAACATGGTTAGGCTAAATTGGACACTTACTAGTTTTGGCCGAAAACCATGGAGTCTAGTAGGAATCATGATTGCATATAAATAGTAAGTTTACTATTTATAGTAAGTCACGTTTTTAGGGAGTTTGAGTATGAAACTCCACCCTAAGTTTGAGTTCATTATTTAAAGGATTGTAATTTTATTTTTTATTATCAATTAATTTATTTTAAGTTAATAAAAATTATTTCTATTTTCTTCCCTCTTGGAATTGAAGAATCACTGTAATTAGTCCAGAGAAGCTCCATAGATTTGGAGTAGTCATCCCTGAGGAAGACGGTGATCAACCTTATCACATCCTTCCTTGCCTCACACACACTTGCTTCATTGTCAGGCATGTGGACTGTTTTTTTCTATAAGTTAGTCTGTACCACTTGGAATAAGATCGTCTACTTTCAAGTATCATTAAATAAAATACCTGGCTGACGCAGGTAGGGGTGCACACGGTTCGGTTCGGTCCGGTTTTGGGGTGAAACCGGAACCGAACCGTTCCCTACGGTTCTAGGATTTTTGGAACCGGAACCAGACCGTTAGCACCCTAGAACCGGACTATGAAAACTGGTTCGGTTCCACGGTTCTGGGCGTCCCGGTGATTGGGAGTCTTGGACGGCGAGAGAGAGAGAGAGAGAGAGTGCCGGTGATTGGGATGGCGAGAGAGAGAGAGAGAGAGAGAGAGAGAGAGAGAGAGAGAGAGAGGGAGAATACCGGAGTTCGACGTACTGAAGCAACAGTTGATAGGGAGCTTGTGGCCATTACTTCGATGTTGTGGTGCAATGGGTTGTATTTGGTCTGACACTGATTTTAGGGAACAAAAGCCCTCAGCTACGACTACAAGGGAAGCGGATCGGCTGGTGTACCACACACCAGCAATATAGCTATTGTAGGTATGTGTCGTGCGAAGGGAAACGGATTGGCTACTCCCCCTGACACCAGCCAATGGCGAGAGAGAAAGAGAGAGAGAGAGAGAGAGAGAGAGAGAGAGAGAGAGAGAGGCAGAGGGACTGAGGGACGACTCCGCAGTCGGCGAGAGGGCAGGGCCGTAGGGGTAGAGCGCTCAACGAGAGGGCAGGGGCAGGGTAGGGCGAGAGGGCAGGGGGTGCTAAAGCCTAAAGGAGTTGGGGTTTTTTATTCTTCGTTTTAAACTAAAGCTCGGATCCACGGTTTGGATCCACTGTTCGTGTCACGGTTCGGATCTACGGTTCGGATCAACGGTTCAGTTCACGGTTCGGTTCGGTTCGGTTCTACAGGGCCCTAAACCAGAACCGATCTGTAATCAACGGTTCTAAATATTTTGGAACCAGAGTCAGACCGTTAGCACCCTAGAACCGGACCAAACCGGACCGATCGAACGGTTCCGGTCCGGTTACACAATTCCAACGGTTCGATGTGCACCCTAGACGCAGGGATGAACGTGATGAGGTAAGCATCGTCTTCCTCAATAGGATAACTGCTCCAAATCCATAGAACTTCTCCAAACTCCTCACAAAGACTCTTCGAATCCACGAGGAAAAGAACAAGAAAATAGAAAATAATTTCTATAAAATTCGAAATTGATTGATGAATGAAATAAACGAGTTTGTAACCCTTTAAAAAGGGATATCAAGCAATGGGAGAGAAATCAGAATCAAACTATAACTAAAACTCCTAGAATTTGCAACTTACTATAAATAATAAACTTCCTATTTATATACAGTCGCGATGTCTACTGCTGCGCAAGGTTTTCAGCCAAAAATAGTAAGTGTCCTATTTGGCTTCACCAAGTTGTTCTCCTAATTATTATAAGCTCTTTTCATGTCGGGCGCAACTCCAAAAGCCTAACGGATGAAGAGTTATAATCAAACTAAAACTTACTATTTATATTAAAAATGGAATTAAAATATGGAAACGACCGTTGATTTGGTGGTATTTCGCAAATCTGACTTGCGCAACTCAATTGTAGTGGGTTGGGATCCTAAAGTAGCTTGTTCTGCTAAAGTAGCTCGTTTTACCCTCTCTTGTTTTTTTCTACATACGCACACACACCACCACACACTCACGCCATGGTGGGATTTCACCACCTATGGGTACTCAACCCTCAACTAGTGTTGAAACCCCTGAGAGTCTACCACTGGAGCCGTTTAGGGTAGCTCGTTCTATTGCGCAGCACGCCAACAAACGCAGTGAGCCTAGATCCAATTCAGGCCTCACTCACAAACGATAAACAGGAAAAAATATAAACTAGAAACAGATCAAAGCAATCCAAAACAAACCACAAGACAAGATATACGTGGAAAAACCCCAATCTAGGGTAAAAAAAAACCACGGATGCAAACTTCCACTATGAAGAACGAAGATTACAAGGCAATATACTAACCTCTCCCTTGGAAGTATAGAGAAAATCCCTTGCCCACACCTTAGAAATATTTCACAATATTCACCTTAACCCTAGAATAACCCTAGGGACCCCAATTTATAGTTTTGGCAACTTCCCTTTCGCATCCCAGTTGCAAAAGGACTTGCGACATGAAATCGGCGAAACTCCTTACGCATCCCAGTTGCGAAAGGACTTGCGACACAAAATCCGCAAAACTCATTTTGCATCCCAATTGCGAAAGGACTTGCGACACGAAATCCGCGCAACCTCGACTGGTCGTGGGCAGCCCTAGATGTGGCTCCACTTCTCAACAATCTCCCACTTAAAGACACATCGTCATAAACTTTTGTCTTCTTCATCTAGAGTGCACCACCTCCCCGTCTTCAAGCCTGAAGACCAATCAAAGCTGAACAGAGCTTCAGCTTCTCCCTTGTGACCGCCTTAGTCAGCATATCCGCAGGATTCTCACTTGTATGAATCTTCTCCAGAGCAGTCGACCCATCTTCCAGTAACGAACGTATGAAGTGAATCTGATGGCAATATGTTTGGTCCTTGAATGAAAGGCTGAATTCTTAGCCAAGTGTATTACACTCTGACTGTCACTGTACAACTTGCAATCTGCTTGTTTCTTACCCAACTCTTCCATAAAACCTTGCATCCACACCATCTCCTTGCATGCTTCTATAGCCGCAACATATTCTACTTCTGTCGTACTGATAGATACTATCTTTTGTAACTGAGAGACCCAACTGACTGCAGCACTACCCAGAGTAAAAACATAACATGTAGTGCATCTTCTGCTGTCGATATCTCCTGTCAAATCTGAATCCACGTAGCCTTGTAACTTGATTTCTGATCAACCATAACACAGCCCTACATCCTTAATACATACCAAGTACCTAAGGATCCACTTCATAGCTTCCCAATGTTCCTTCCCGGGTTTTTTCATGAACCTGCTAACAACTCCCACTGCTTGAGCAATGTCTGGCCTCGTACTCACCATAGCATACATGAGACTCCCAATAGCTGACCCGTATGGGACTTTAGCCATGTAGTCCTGTTCCTCCTGCGTCTTTGCACCTTGCTCCTTAGATAGCTTGAAGTGGTTGGCTAATGGAGTGCTAACCGGCTTAGCACCTCCCATATTGAATCGATCAAGTACCTTGGCTATGTACTCTGCCTGTGACAAAACTAATTTCTTGTTTTCCCTGTCACACTTTATCCTCATGCCTAGGATTTGTTTTGCAGCTCCTAAATCCTTCATGGCAAATTCTCTAGACAATTGTCTTTTGAGATAACCGGCCACAAGCATATCATCAACGTACAGAAGAAGAATGATGTAAGACGTATCAAACTTCTTCAAGTAACAACAGTGTCTGCATGACATCTCCTAAAACCGTTTCCCGATATGAAACTGTCGAACTTCTTATACCACTGCCTCGGGGCCTGCTTCAAGCCATATAGACTCTTCTTTAGTCTGCATACCTTGTTCTCATTACCTGGTGTCACGTATCCTGTCGGCTGATGCATATATATCTCTTCTTCAAGGTCTCCATGAAGAAAGGTTGTCTTAACATCTAGCTGTTCTAGATGTAAGTCCTCTGAAGCCACTATACTCAAGACCATGCGAATCATAGACATTTTCACTACCGGTGAAAATATTTCAGTGAAATCGATACCTGCCTTTTGTTGAAACCCTTTCACAACCAATCTGGCCTTGTACCGTTTCGAACCATCGTGCTCCTCCTTCAGTCTGTAAACCCACTTGTTATGAAGAGCTTTCTTACCATTGGGTAGAGTGACTAGCTCCCATGTACGATTAGACTCAAGAGAGTCCATCTCATCATCCATGGCCTGCTCCCACTTAACCCGTATATCTGACTGTAACGCCTTTTCAAAACACTCTGGCTCACCATTATCCGTCAGTAGTAGATAATGTAAGGAGGGTAGGTATCGGACCGTGAGTCTCCTCTCCCGAGTAGACCTCCTCACAACCGGTGTATGCGGCTCTGCCTCATCCTGTGGCACTGTAACACCCATATCCGGTAAGTCTTCCAACTCTACGAATTCCTTTTTCTCGGCCTTATTTTCCTGCACACTGTCCTTATGCATCACTTTTTCATTGAAGACTATGTCCTTGCTTCGGATGATTTTCCTGTTTTCTGCATCCCAGAACCTGTAGCCAAAATCATGCTACCCATAGCCTATAAACGTGCACCTCCTGCACTTCGTATCCAGCTTGTTTCTGTGCTCTGCATCAATGTGAACATATGAAGTGCAACCGAACACTCTGAGATGTGCAAGGTTCACTTCCTTCCCAGTCCACGCTTCTTCTAGTAGCCCACCATCCAATGGTGCTAAGGGACTTCTATTGATGAGAAATGCGGCAGTATTCATAGCATCTGCCCAAAAGGTCTTGGGCAACCCTGCATGTAACCTCATGCTCCTGGCGCATTCAAGGATGGTCTTGTTAATGCGTTCAGCCACACCATTCTGTTGTGGTGTCCCTGGAATCGTTTTCTGATGTTTGATTCCATTTGCTGCACAATACTCCTCAAACCTCTTATCACACTACTCTCCCCCATTGTCAGATCTAAGACACTTTACTGTTTTACCTGTCTCATTTTCTACCATAACTTTCCACTTCTTAAATACATTAAATACATCAGATTTATGTTTTAAGAAGTAGACCCACAATTTTCTACTAGCATCATCAATAAAGGGAACGAAATAACGTGAGCCACCAAGAGATAATACCTGTGCCGGTCCCCACACATCAATGTGTACAAGCTCCAACAGATGTGTCTTTAGAGCGCGTCTCGTCTTCTTGAAGCTTACCCTCTTCTGCTTGCCATACACGCAGTCCTCGGAGAATTCCAAGTCAATAGACTTCAGCCCTGGTATCTTCCCTTTTGACAATAGCACTTTCATCCCTTTCTCACTCATATATCCCAGCCTCTGATGTCATAACTGCCCATTCACTCTAGTTGATGCGACTGCGAGTGAACTATACGATCCTGAAGTCACGTACAAAGTACCTTCCTTTTTGCCTCGAGATATTACCAAGGCACCTTTTGTGATCTTCCAGGAGTCACTGGTGAATGTCGTCACATAACCGGTATTGGTCAACTGTCCCACTGAGATCAGATTACGTTTCAAACTCGGTACATGTCTGACATCCTTCAATTTCAAGACCGTTCCGTCTTTCTGATTTACATGAACATCCCCCTTTCCAACAATATCGCACGGCTCATCATCACCCAGGTAGACTCTCCCAAAATCACCTGACACATAATCACGCAGAACTTCCTTACACGAAGTAGCATGAAACGAAGCACCCGAGTCTATAACCCAAGACTCATTCCTCGCATCAAGAGACAAGATCAACGCCTCTGTGTCGCTCTCCTTAGACAGATTCACTGAATCATTCCCGCCTTGAGAGCTTCCTTCTTGTTTCTTGAGCGCCCTGCAATCACGTTTCATGTGCCCCTTCTTGCTGCAATGCCAACACCCGTCTTTATTTTTCGGTCCATTAGACTTCTTCTTCGACTTAGAACGCTCGTGTTTATTGCCTCCTTTGTTCAGAGATCTTCCTCTTCCTTCAATCTTTAGAGCATTTCCTGAATCCCCTGAAACTCCTGATGCCTTCCTTATAGATTCTTTGCTGAAAATTAGACCGGCCACATCATCAAATTTCAGCTTTGTCGATCCTGAAGAATTGCTCACAGCAATCACCAAACCATCCCAACTGTCTGGCAAACTAGATAAGATCAATAATGCTCTGACCTCATCCTCAAAAGCAATGCCAACGGATTCCAACTGGCTCGTGACTGTATTGAACTCGTTTAGATGTTCAGCCATGCTCCCACCATCTGACATCTTCATGTTGAATAGCTGTTTCATAAGATGAACCTTGTTGGATGCTGAGGGCTTTTCATACATGGTGGCTAGGGCTTCCATTAATTCTTTTGTCGTTTTTACCTTGGATATATTGAAGGCGACGCTCTTAGACAAAGAGAGTCGGATCGTTCCTAAAGCTTTCCTATCCAATATAAATCATTCATCATCTGTCATCTTTTCTGGTTTCTTCTTTTTTCCTCCTAGAGGAATATAGAGGTCCTTCTGATACAGATAATCCTCCATCTGCATCTTCCAGAAGGCAAAGTTTGAACCATCAAACTTCTCAATTCTAGTTTTCTCATCTTCCGCCGTCGCTCCCAATAGAACTAAACCAATAGCTCTGATACCAGTTGTTGCGCAGCACGCCAACAAACGCAGTGAGCCTAGATCCAATCTCAGGCCTCACTCACAAACGATAAACAGGAAGAAATATAAACTAGAAACAGATCAAAGCAATCCAAAACAAACCACAAGACAAGATATACGTGGAAAAATCCCAATCTAGGGTAAAAAACCACGGATGCAAACTTCCACTATGAAGAACGAAGATTACAAGGCAATATACTAACCTCTCCCTTGAAAGTACAGAGAAAATCACTTGCCCACACCTTAGAAATATTTCACAATATTCACCTTAACCCTAGAATAACCCTAGGGACCCCAATTTATAGTTTTGGCAACTTCCGACACGAAATCTGCGAAACTCCTTTCGCATCCCAGTTGCAAAAGGACTTGCAACACGAAATCCGCGAAACTCCTTTCGCATCCCAGTTGCGAAAGGACTTGCGACACGAAATCCGCGCAACCTCGACTGGTCGTGGGCAGCCCCAGATGTGGCTCCACTTCTCAACACGTTCTACCCTAAAATCATATATTTTACGTCCAATAACTCATTTCGGATACGCCGGATTTAAGGTCCGACGGTCCGGATCACTTCTGTCGGCCTTTTCTGATCCATCTTGGCCATGAAACTGCCCGCGACCCTCTCTACATCACTGGCCCACCTATTTAAACGGCAAGTATGTGTTTTCCTTTTTGACAACTGTTTTCCTTTTTGACAACTGAGGCTCATCATTCGGTAATCCAGATCATTGGTCTGTTAAGTCCCAGTATGGGTGGAAACTACCCCAAAAATCTCCTAGATTGGACAGCGGCCGTGACCAATATTAGTACCTCGTTTCTGTTCTTGACCGTCTATATGTGGGCCACATATTGAAAAGTTAAGGTGTTCCCATCAAGGAGATTTTTGAGCCATGGCCCAGCCAGAGCAAGACACAACAGACCAATGATCTGGATTACCGAACAATGGGCTCCACTTGCAGAATTGTACACATGCAAAATATGCAGGCCTAGACTATGATGACCATTCTTCTCTTCTTAACCGTCTGTGTAGGCCACAGATTGAAAGGCTGATAACGTCATATCAAGGAGACTTTTGAGCCATATAATCCATCTGTAGCGGACACAACAAACCAACGGTTATGATTACCGAAACATGTGCTCCACTTGTTAGAATTGATAACACAATTTCCATTTTTTTTTCTTAGGGGTGCGTTTGGTTGTACCAGATATCATGAAATAAGCTAATTTAAAATTTTAAAATAAAAAAAATTTAAAAAATTTAAAAAAAAAAAAAAACTAAGGTGGCTTCATTAATTAACCATTCTCTCAATAAATAAATAAATAATCAGGGTTAAAGGCAGACTCATTCTCAATCTATAAACTAATCAAACTACTTTTGACGTAATTGCGTGACATGTAATTTTTTATCCTTAAATTACTTAAATAATTTTTGGGTTTCAGCAAATGTGTGATTAGACTAACAGGTGGCCCACTAAACAATGGCAGCAATCACAGATCTAGCTTATGCATCTGCACCAGTCATTCCATGATCGGTCCGCCTTTCATTTGATTTCTTATACTTAAATTTTAAGGTCCCTTTATATGCATTAATATGCCATCTTCTAACAGCTGGAGCTTTTAGAGAAATTGGTTGTTTGACATTAAATGACTTGAATAATTTTTGGGTTTCAGGTGGTGATCATATGTCCAATTTACACAATGTGCACTGTCCATTCCATGATCGGTTCGTCTCTCCTATGATTTTTTATTATTAAATGACTTGAATAATTTTTGGGTCTTCTTCTCTAGAAGGAGAGCAAGGAGAATTGAGTTATCAACATGGATTTTTGGAAAAAAAAAAAAATTGTCTAATACCGATTTGATTCGCCTATGAGAGACGGCGGGCAACTTTGATATACAGTTTGAACAAGGAACTTCAATTCACGCGTTTGTCTTTCTTTAGAGTGATTGAGATAGTTTTTAATAGGGAATTATAATTCACAGGTCTATCTTTCTAGAGAGTGATCGAGATTTAAAGAGCGAAAAAAGTTATAATATGATTGATATGCTTCTAATGTTCTCCATTTAGATATGTAGCTTCCCCGCTCCTTGGAGGGGAAGAAATGTTCCACCTCCACCCTACCGTGTGGTCCAAGTCTGACCGAGTACGAGTAAGTCTATCCATTTTGGTCCCATATGACCTGCATTCCAAAATCGAATTTTGATTGACTTTTCTTTTCCCAAAGGAGAGTGAGGAAGAATCAACTTTTTTTTAAAAAAAAAAAAAACACAGCCACACACTCACACAGTAGTGGGATTTCACCACCTATGGATACTCGAACCCTTAACCGGGTGTTGAAACTCCTGAGAGTCTACCACTGGAGCAAGAGTAAGGATCCCGAGGAAGAATCAACTTAGGAGCATGGAATTTTAAATTATTAAAATAAAAATTTAAAATTTAAAATTTAAAATTTTAAAAAAAAAAAAAAAAAAGAAAGAAAGAAAGTAGGACTTACTTGGTTATCAAAAAATTTCATTGATTAATAGTTGATTAATAAACTGTTAGATAACGCTTGATTGTAATCAATTTTATTACACTATGTCCATAGGAGTTTTGTGTTCTCATTGCTAATTCCAAATTTGAATAAAGGATGAGGGTTGTATTAGGTTAGCGACTGGTGTTGAACTAAAGCCAGAACTTCCAACATGAAATTGAATGATACGACATTCCAAACTGATGCTAGGTTGTAAGGAAAAAAACGCTAATGACCTATGGTTTAACCAAATGTTTGTGTACTTATTTGCTACAATTTGGCTTGTTGGGTTGGGTTCAAGGTCAACCTGAGCCCAGCCTGACGTCAAGCTGATCCAACCCAAAATCGAGCCCGAAGTCCTTTGTACTCATCAGACTCAACCCAAATACATGTGATTATTCCCGAGTCAACGAGTACTTCCTCAACCAAAACCTAACTCCAATTCAAATCATGTTAGTGTTTTTTAACCTGAGCCCAACCCAAGGATCCTGACAACCCAACCCAACCTAAACTGACCTGAACTCACATTAGGTCAGTCGTGTTTGGGTTGACCAAACCCAAGTTGCAGCCCTAGCTATAATACTATCTAAAGAAGAAGAAGATCCGTGGTGCATTGGTCAAAACTCTCCGCATGGAGATTGAATTGGATGGATGTCTGAGTAGAATGCTGCATTGGAAACTTAGTGTAAAATTTCATGTCATTGATACCATAGTTCAAAAATTCAAAATACTTCTACTCAGGTGAGTTGATTGAAGAGAGTCGAATCGACTCAGACCAGATTTTACCCAGATTCACGGAAACTTGATGGGATGCTGTATCACAAGACAGTTCAGATTTTGGGCCCACATCACGTGTGATGAGTTCTGAAAAAGTTCTCCCGAGAACTTGTGTGCAAGTGATCATTCATATATATATATATATATATATATATATATATATACACACACACTTATAAAAAAAAAAAAGGTCAAGAAATATTGATTCGAGTTATGGGGGAACTCATTTGAGTTTCCAAGTTGACTCAATTCGACTGGGTTTCAAGTCGAGTTGAGTTTTCCTATTTTTAAACTAGATTGATAAAGAGAATTAAGTCATTGTCGATAATGAAAATAAGACTCTGACTCGATGTTCAACTAGGTTGGGTTGACTCAAAGACTGGACTGAGTCATTACCTGACTTGACTTGGTATTTATTAATTAAATTAAAAATATTTAGGCCTTGTTTGGTTGCCATTTAAAAATAAGTTCAACTGATTTTAGTTAATTTTTATTAGAAAAACAAACATTTAACCAGGTGAGTTGGATCGAGCTACAACCGTAAGTGAGTCAATGACTCAGTTCGAGTTTGAGTCACCGAATTATAGAATTGCGTAGGAAGTTGTAGAAATGATGACTGTTCAGCCGCCATGTTAGACTATGGTCTCTCTCATGTGTCATACATCTAATTCTAGATATGTTCAAAGTCACATATTTAGGCATTAAAGCCAAACAGTCAATCTAGCCGCGTTTGGATGTTTGACTGAATTAAATTGCTATCATTTTCCATGAAGAGTAAGGATAGTGATGGGTCTGTCACATGGGTCAGGTCCACCTTCAAGGCGGCTGACCCAACCTTAGGGGTGGCAATGGCCATCCACGTAGGGCTAGGGCTAGAGTGGCCCTATCCGATCATTAAGTGGGCCACCCTTATAATGGTTTAAAGACACTTTGCTAATGGTTCCCCATCCACATATATTATTTAAATATCATATTGGATTCAGGATCATATTTCAATGATCTTTTTATATATTTAAGTTTCAAAATTGGGGTTTGTTATCTTAGCTAAGTAGTAGATAGTGTGCATCTCATAAGTTCATGGGGTTAAGCTTGCTTAGTTATTTTCTTAATTTATTAGAAAAATTTTAAAAATATTAGGAAAGATTATATTCCTCTTTTGTATATAAATATTTCTAATTTTTCTAATATTACCAAATTTGTAGTTTTAGTTCGCCTAGTTCAATGTGCTTAAGGGCCCACCCAAGATAACAATGAATAACCATCCAAAACTGTCCAAATCCACAACCGTTGGATCGGTTCCTTTTTTGGGGTGTATAATTTTCATGATGGGGTCATTTAATGAACGGGTCAGATTTCATGTGCACACCCCAGTGGGCCCACGACCACCAATTGTAAATGCTAAAAGCTCACCTGTCGTGCAAGTGGACGGGTTAGAAATTTTGGAGAGAGAAGGAAAAAAAAAATTCACAACCGTACATTTGCTTTGTTAATTGTGGCCAATCTAATTCTTGAGACAGGGAATCTACATAGCGGTTCCCTTCTAACGAATGGCTTACATACTGCAATTGTTTTCCACGCTTGCATACGTGCAGCATGTGGATTAGCTGATTTATACACGGGCTTGGACTACCAAAATGATTAGATCCACCATAAATTATAAACAGCATTAGATAGGCAGAGTATCCAAGCCATGAAGTTACTATTTTTGAAGACAGTCTATAAATGATAAGTTTACTATCGATAGTAAGTCACGTTTTTAAGTGTTTGAGTCTAAAACTGTCTTAAGTTTGAACTCGTAATTTCATTTTTATCATCAATCAAGTTATTTCAAATTTATTAAAAAATAATTTTTATGAGCTTTCCTAGATTCGGAGTAGATATCCCCCGAGGAAGACGGTGATCGACCTCATCAGTCCATCGGGTTGATATGAGCGTATTGATGTTCTTATCCAAGCCGTCCATCAGGTTGGTCTGAGCAGATTGATGTTCTTATCCAAGCCGTCCATCAGGTTGGTCTGAGCATATTGATGTTCTTATCCAAACCGTCCATCAGGTTGCTCTGATCATATTGATGTTCTCACCCAAACTTTGCCTGATTCGCTGAGCAGGTGGGCCACCATGTCCCAAACAAGGGGAATCCATAGAAAGCCTTGTTCTTTTGTTTTGTTGACTATGGACCACCTGATTAGTGGATTAAACGGATTCTTGGTCTAGAAAATCAGCAAAGTGGGCTCTTCGAAGATGGATGGATTAGATCTCGTATCATTTTGCCATACTAGCACGTAGTGGGATCCATTTTTATCACTTCCATGTTCGAGTGCAGGTTCAGCGATTCAGGCCAATTGAATTTTTTTGGTCTTTTTTTTTTTTCATACCGAGTGGGTAGCACCTGAGCATGAATAGTTCCAACTCCTGCCATAATTCCAAAACTTAAGAAACTCAAGACTCAGATTGTATGACTCAGCCGAGTCATTACTTTGACTATATATTCTAATTAATAATCAAATTACAATAAACAATTAAAAATAAATAAATAAATTGTATACTGAAGAAATACAATTCCTCCAGACAGTATATTTGGATTCCTGTGCATTTTCATTTACAGCTACCAAACACTGTTGAGGATTCCATTTACACTTGATTTGAGTGTAATTATGAAATGGATTTCATTTACCTCAGTTTACAAACTCCTAAATGACAGTCCCTCTTGAACGGTTTTGATCGCCTGCATACCTGCTGCAGTCGGCGGAGCAGGATCAAATGCATGCAGAGTTACACAAGTTCTGAATTTGACAAAATTTGATATGAAGTCTCTCTTATTCGCCCAAGGAATGTATGAAAATACAAAAGTAACTCCAATATAGACGTGGATGGCCCAGATCAACAATCTCACCATAATTTACTACTAAATATAACTATTATTATATTGATATTGAAAGGCACCACCAATCTGTTCGATTGGTGATTATCAAGACGTTCTTCCGCTGATCGCATGCCATAGATCTTCGAACTCGTTGGAATGATTCTGATATAACTCGTACATTTTACAGATACATTTAAATAAGAATATACACATACAGCAGATTCTTCTATGGCTTGGGCTACTCAGGGCTGGTCTCTAGGTTCCAAAGACGCAATCTCACGGATCACCTGTGCTTTATCCGCCTCAAACTGCTCATCCTCTGAAAAAGCTCAGATAAAAATCAAATTACAATCAATTTCATGCAGAAAGTCCAGTAAACAAAAGTGTTTTTCAGTGGGTGTGCTCCGGCAGTACTGGCACCACCATAAGCTTCGATGGTACCAAGCAGAAGTGGGGCCCACATTATGTATTTACCACATCTGTCTATCAGATGTGCTGCCTCACGTTACACTTGGCCCCAAGTAATCTGAGCCCAACTTGAAACTGAGGTGGACCAGAGAAAAAAGGACAGGTTACATCACCCTTGATTTGCATGGGGCGCAGTGTGTTGTGTATACAGAATCCAGGCCCTCTGCCATGGATGAAGGGTCAGAACAAAAATCAGACTGTTCTACAACTCATGTGAGCCCCGATGAAATTCAAGGGTGAGTGATACCTCTCACATGTGGCCCAATAGAGTATTGCACCGTGCAGATTTTCTGGCCGTGGAGGTAACTCATCTGATGAACGAGTTAGATGTGATACATCCACCATGCAGGCCCCACTTCTACCTGGTAACACAGTGAGCTTCACGGTGGTACAGGTACAACTGGAGTAGCCCTTTTTTTTTGCATAAGAATCATGACTAATGATGTCCTGATGGCTCAAGTCTCTAGGAGTGGGATCCATCAGGGCAGTTGATCTCATGGGGGCCACCGGATGGGGGATGCCACGAAAATCTCCTAGATTCAAAGATCCTGGCACTTGATCAGTGGCCCGCAAATGGATTGTTAATTAAAATAACACAGCAACAGTCCAGACAAATGACATAGTTGGATGGCCGGGATCTTCTAATTTCAAAGATTTTAGGGTAATCCACATCTATTTTTCATTAGTGCCACTATAATTCCTCCTCTACCTACCTTTGTCCAACTTGAAGTTGCTGAAGAACCGGAGAATCTTGCTTCTATTCGCAACAAGTATGCTCGCGATTTCAGGTGGCTTGTTCTGATTAGCCGCAAATAGCTGCAAATGGAAATGAAAATTGAAGTCCTTCCATCAGAAACCCCAGGAAGAGACCCTTTCAGCTGATCAAACAAAGACTATGGTATAGATAGCTTAAGCAATGCAGACATACAAACACACCTTAAACACATGAAATGCTTCTATTTGGATGTTCTTACTCGATTCCTGTAAATGAGAGTGAGACAACGGTTCAATACTTCAAAAAACAAAAAGCAGTCCTAAATACCGAATGCATGCATATTACAGGCAGGTTGCAGGCAAAAAAAACACCAATTTACAGCCAAGAGAATGAAAGCAATGATTCTGAAATTGCTTCGGTTGTCTAACACGACACCACGCTAGCGGAAGCTTATGGAGCTTAGAATTATGGCTAATTCCTAGAGGGAGGGTGAATAGGACAACTTAAAAAATGTGTCAATTAAAAGCAATTAACACTTAGGCTTCCAAGCCAAGTGAGTCCAAGTACATAGACTACAAATAATACAATTATATGAGCAATTAGTCTATGTGAGAGAGATATATCAAGTGTGTGCAATTGAATTAAACACAAAGCATCTATCCATGCATTCATATACAACAATTCAACTCACAAGCATAGATAAACATGTGACAAATCATAATCGCAAACAAAAAGAAATATAGTGATTCGGCTAATTGCCTACTCCACTCATGGCGGACGCACTCTCCTCGAGTGTACCGGATTTCACTATCTCAGAGGTTTCCAATAGGTTCACCTCTAACCTTTACAATGATTTTACAGGTTCACCGCAAACCTATACGTAAACACCCGTGTCGGTGGACCACGTACACACCTATGTCGGTGACAGTCCTATACAAAGACCAACACGTACTCACATGTGTTGGTGGAACACATTTCCACCCGTATCAATGGCTCCAGTGAAGACTTGATTTTCTATCGGCTAACCAAGACCACTATGATCCTAATCCAAGGACTTACGTAGGCTCCTGTCGGAGGCTCCCACGGATACTAACACGTACACACCCGTGTCTGGTGGAGGTCCTACACAAAAACCTACATACACTCCCGCCGGAGACGGTCCTACACAAGAACCTATATGAGTTAGGATCTCAAACTCCATGGACTCTAAAACAACAACCTTACTTGTTTAATTGAACCACATTGATGTGCCTTACTTGAGATGCATCTTTCCTTTTTTAATCCGCTTCTCTTGTGCTCCCCCAATCTTTGATGCGGATGTTTCAGCTCCTACGATCGGCTACCTTGCATATGATGTACCTATGAGGCTACCAAGGCAATGGGTCGATAGTTGAATCTACTACAACTATTGGCATAATTGTTTTCCAATTAGGGATTCACCTAGATAGGTATTCTACAGGATATAGACAAGCATATACCTATAAGTTTATGTCTAATCTCTAGAAAATGGGAGAGAACATGAACAACTTTATAATAGAGCATGAAATGCTCATTAGAGTGATTAATCACAAGAATGGTGTCATGAATCTCTTTAGTTTGGAGCCTAAGAGACGGATAATGAGTGAGGAATTACCTAGGCTCTAATTGCACCAACAACTCATCCATTTACCCAAAAATCGGATGCCCTATATATAGAAACAGTTTTGCAAGGGCTGTAAAATGGGGCAAATAACGGCTCTGTCAATAGGATCAAGCAAGCCTTCGATAGGATCGAATAATTCCAGATAAAGACAGTTTACTTGATGGACGTTTTCTAGCCATTCTTCGATCGAATCAAGGGAGACCTTTGATCGAATCAAGTCCCATCAATGGACTGTCGCTTCGATCGAGATCCACTCGAAACTGCTAAATTTGGGCTGTTTGTTTATCAGCAGCTTTGAACCTCTAAAGTCTAACTAGATTAAGATCAAATAGGACTCCTAAGGCTATGAGATGATCAAGCAAATGTTTACCTATTGAGAATGGATCATCTAAAGGCTAAGGTTGTTTTGGACCTAAAAGGGTCTAAGGTTAGAATCACCAAGGCACCTCAATATACCTATTTCTTCACTCCTTGATGCTTCAAGTCTTCATGTATCTTCAATCTTCAACTTCCAAGGGCTCAACCGACTTACTGACACACGTGAACATAATTGACAAACAAGTGCACTTACAGTTTCCCTCCAAAAAATGTATGCCAATAGGACAGTCAAAGCATCAAATGACAGGCACCATAGCAACAATTTGGAAACAAAAGCTGCATTCTGCTACGATGATTAACTGTCCTGGCAAACATTGTATGTTCCATCCATGGATTTAAAACTTGCATGAGACTTAGATGACTCGTTTTCGGTGGAGAATGAAATGAATCAACCCAGCAATACACGTATGTTATGGGACTGAGTCCAACCGAGTCGGAGCAAGTTATGCCTCTTCCAGCCCTGAGTGGCAGGAAACATCAGTTGTTCCATCCATGGATTAAAAAATTGCACAAGACTGAGTCGACTCATTTTAGGTAGAGGATGAAATGAATCACTACATCAATACATTTACATTATGGGATCGAGTCCAACTGACTGCTTCCAGCCCTGCATGAGATCGCAGCTTTAAAACCGATACTTGAAACCATGATTTATGTATAATACTAGCAATGTAATATCTAAAATTCTAGTTAAGTAACAGCAGATTAAAGGCATCCTTCAACCCAACATATAAAGTTTCAACATACACAATGCAAATCGGTAACCACGTTCATATAGTATACAAGCACTTGACACGATTGGCTGAAGGAGGACAGGATGCAGCATACTTTCTTCTTTTCTTTTCTTTTTTTTTTTTTTCTTTTTTTTTTTTTTGACAGGCTAGTCCTCCCATTTGTTTTGGCCCTATCGTTGACAGTGTGTACCCTAAAATTCCAAGTGATCGGGCAATCCCAAAACACTGATTGGAGGACTCTTGAGGTTTGCAAATGGGCGGTTGGAAAAAAAAGAAATCCTCCAATCGATGGCTAGGATCATCTGGCAATTGTGATTTCTGGTATATGGCTTACCTATTGTGGAGCAAAATAAATGAATAATCCCAAACTCCACATCTGCATGGATAGATATTGGTGCTTGATAACAAACTTAGAAATCAGTTTTCGGCACTAGATACTCTCCTACATTTTTCGACCATCCTAACAGCTAAGTAGAGATATGTATTTATTGGCACACTGATGAATTTCTAGATGTGAAACTATAGGGTACCCCTGAGCCTCAGCAAACATGATGCATGGGATCCTGTGCATACGGAATCAATCTTTTTGTGATCCAGACTGTTGATCAGATGGGCCCCACATAGATCTATCATGTACACACTCTCCAATTTTCAGAAGATCCTCGCATAAAAAGCTTTGGTTGTTTTGTTTGTTTTGTTCTGCTTTGTTTCTTGGACCATAGCTGTATTTTCTCTTACCTGTCTATTAGTAGGAGACTAATTCACCATGATACCCAGATCCTTCAATCCCTGTGGGTAATCTGCAACGGATATGACATGGCATGGCATGCCTATATGATCCATGTTGGATATTGGCTTAGTAATGGCCAAATATTTTATAAGGTAAAAAACAATTAATTGGGATAAGGCTTAGATGATGATGATGATTTTATATAAGAAAAAAAATTAAATGCCAACATATAAATATTTAAAGTTTGAATAAAATAATAAAGAGCATGGGTCACTTCTGCCCAGTTTCCCACCATAAATTTGTGCTGTGGTGGAATCCATAAGCACTTTTTCCTTCTAAAATTTTCAAGAACTCGGTGGGAGAAGTCTATAGGGACCATCAATTCAAATGGTGAGATGGCATGCCATGTGTGGCCCACATAATACCTTCCCGAAAATAAAAGCATGATCATCCCACATAATGGCCCAATCCTGTTCCCCCATTCCACTATATCAAGGACACCCCAAAAATAAATAATGCAAGAAGAAAAAATCTCTAATAAAAATACTATATTTAACCGTATCCTATTACTGTATGTTTTGGACATCAAGAGTCTCTGAAACCTAGATCAGTACCTGTACCCAAGAAAGACAACTGACTAAAGGTTTAAGTATCAAACTATCATCCGATCTTGGAGTTATCCCACGCAACCCCAATCCTCTGTGGGACCATGAGATCAACAGTCTATTTCACAAGGATAACTGAACTCATTACTTCGGTGCCTCGACATATTGTATGTTTTGCTCAGTAGTCTATATTCCTCTTTCTGGATTCTCATTTTTGGAAACTAATCAAGCCAGAAAACTAATCACAAAAATTGTCAACATAAAGCCAATATTAAAACATGTGGCATTACATCAGGCAAGGAAGAGAAAATCCATACCCTGAGAAGATTCATCAGGATCCTCAAGTTATCTTTTGAGCAGACATATCGCATCATAACAGCAGAATTTGAACGATCCAGTAACATGTCGCCCAGAAGCTGAAACAAAAATTACAAAAGTTGCAATTTATGTAACTCTGACAACGGCATATCCATGCTTATTAGATGGTATTGAAAGGTGCTCTACTACATAAGAGAAAAGTTTGTGTACATATCTTGCACCATCCAAGAATGGTAAGAGGGATTCTTAAATCTTAATATGCATTCCAGAATGGACCTTAAACTTTTCCTGTTTTGAAATGTTTACTAGATTCCCTCCAACTGTCTTTAAATGGTGGGAGATGTGCACACCAACGCATTGGAGGCATGCCTAATACATAAACACTAGTTCATGCTAGGGTTGCCACTTGGGTTCAGGTCAACCTGAACCGAATTGACCCAGCCCGAGTTCGGACTGGGTTGGTTCAGGTTGTCAAGGTCCTCAAGGTTGAGTTTGGGTTGGAAAATGCCAATATGATTTGAATTTGGGTTCGGTTTGCGTTGAGCAAATTCGGGTAGGGATTAGGTCATGTTGGCTCGGATCGGGTCAAGTATAGAAGAATTCACGTTCGGTTCGGGTTGGGCACCTCGGGTTGCAATTCAGGTCAGATTGGGTCCTCTTGAGGTCGAGTTGACCCACGACCTGACCCAACCCACCTGAGTTGCAGCCCTAGTTCATGCAAGTAAAATGCTATAAGCTGTACAAAAACTCGTCTAGTTAAAGAGAGACGCTCCAGCTATGTGACTAGTATCACTGATACAAGGAAAAAGGATAAATCAGACAACGATCTTGTCCTAATAGCAATGTCCAGGAGTGTTTGAAACACATCTCAAATGGTGCCTTCTATTTTAGAAAAAAGAGGGGCCTTAGTTCATCCTTAGTTCATGCAAGTAAAACACATAAGTTGTACAAAAACTAGCCTAGTTTAAAGAGAAACACTCTAGCCATATGACTAGTATCACTGATACAACAAAAAGGAGAAATAAGATGAAGATCTTGTCCTAATAGCAATGTCCATGAGTGGCTGACACACATTTCAAATGATGCCTTTTATTTTAGGGAAGAGGTGCCTCCATACACAGTTCAGTTTTGGGAAGCTCCAAGTGTTTTAGTTTTCACACTCATCACATGTGCCCAGGAAGTTAGGATCCATGAGGTTTCTTTTACAGAGTCAAGTCCTTTAGAACAACTCTCTCTACAGCCCACACCATCTTAGGAAATGAGAAACACTGAAGTAAAAAATTTACCTTGACAGCTTGTCGCCTAGTGATGTAATTTTCAGACTCCAGCAGCTTTGAGTTAAATTCTGCAAAAAACTGGAAGCACAAGAAATGTTTGGAAAAAGATGATAATACAGTAATTACTCAAAAATCTAAACTATAAAAAAGTGGAGAAACTTCGAATGCATGCCTCAAATTCTAAGACAGCCATGTCAGAAAAGTATGTATGAGTTTCTAACACAACTATGTCAGCGAAACATGGATAGCCCAGTAATAAATGCAATATTTTTTCCCTGGTTTAATGTGCATTTGGTACCCTACAGCCACTGAAATAACTGAACTGCTAACCCCTTATCTAGCAAGAGAGCTGCAACATTATTTAGCCTCACTGCCGACGTGAATAAATGAAATGTTTAACATACAGGAGAGGTCCCGATATTCATTGAAAATGAAGGAGAAATTCCACAGTTCGGAAGGAACAGGCTGGATTTTGAACTGGTCGGGCTTGGCCAACTGCACCAGGCCTATTCAAGATATTGATTTTGCCTTGGCCCAGGCCTGACACATTTCCAGCCCTCAGAAAAACTCCTAGTTTTTTACTTGAGATAAACAAACTGCACTTTCTAGGAAAGGGACTGTTGCGGCCCAAGTGCTTCCCCAAGCATAGACCATGTGACACTCGACTCACAACCTCTTCGTGGATGGGTAAGCCAACCGCCCAAGTGCTATCCAAGCTAACTTGAAAAGAAGAGAGCACACAAGAGCCTTGAAGTCAATAGACTTGTATTACACTAAGAACTTAACAGCTTACAACTTTCTGACATTTTTTAAGTTGAGTATAAATTAGGACCCCTAATCCTTATATAGACCTAAGAACCTTCTTGCTACTTTACATGGGTGGCTAGGATGATGCCTTTTTTTAATGATAAACTGAATTTACATAGAAGAAGATAATAGAAATACAACAGGGGCCGGCAAAGCACAAACATCCAAGCTTGCCCCAGCACTTACGGGCAGCCATAGGTGATTAAAACAAAAACAAAACAAGCAGAAACTCAACAGCACCCTTACAAAAGCTACTCTACTGATCTACGGTCGACAATTACAAGTGCTGGTCTCAAGTCGACAACCCAGATTTTGCACGGCATCAGCCCCTTTGTTTGCGTCTATGCACACATGGATAAAGGAAATCCTCCTGCCTCTACAGCGACCCAACCTTTCCTAAATAAAGTCTGAGATTCTCCACAGGCTTGCACTAGAAGTCCAGGTAATCGCATTCCCTGGAGTCACCTTCCACCATGGCTGGAAGTTGTTATTCTCTAGCAGCTTGATTGATCAAAACAGTGCTGTCACTTCTACATGGCTAGAGTCAAGGATTCCCAGAGGCCTTGAAAAAAGCGTTATGGTGTTCCCACTATTCCCTAATATACAGCCACAACCTTGCCAGGATGGTGCCATTTTGCAATCATCCAGCGGCTAAGAACAAAATGTTGTGTATAATTTTGTACCACTTTCTCTACAGTGAACTCTAGAACATTCCAGAGATCTATACAAATTCTAGCCTTCTCTAGAATCCTCTACACACTATGTACATGGCCTCTAATGTACTAGAATAGCATAAGTTGGCTAGGTCCTTGATTTAGCCCCTACAACCATCCGTTCCGTGACAATCTCCCCACTCACTGATGATCATCCATGTTTATTCCTCGAATTGTCACAGCAAACTATCCCACTCTTGTCACCCTTGAGCAGCTGCGAGGTTGGGATCATCCCAACCTTGGCCTTCCCCTTTCACGCCATGCATGGATGTCCCTCATCTATGAATCCATAGAAAGGGCATGGGAATTGCCTTTGCCTTGTGCAAAAGTCCATGCCCAAGATGACTTTAAAGTCATTTGACCAAAAGCAAAGAGACATGTCTTGCCGAGCCATCCGCCAACATGTATCTCTACAGCCTTGACCACACCTTCAATGGGTTTGGCTTCTAAGTTGACCTCCTTTATTTTGCTTGTGTTCTTCAACATCAGACCCGGTTGTTTCACCTCCTTCCCTGATATGAAGTTGTAGGTCTCCCGTGTCCAACGTTCGAATTATATCCGATATTATCTTTTTCTCCAGCTCAGCGATACCGATAACACTGGTAGCGATACCAATAATGTTGGTAGTATCAGAAATTCCAAGTATTAGCAATCTATAGCTAAGTATCGCCAACGTATCAATATTGCTAACATAATCGATAATATTTTCAACTATGTAAATTCTAGGTATCACTTGTATTGCCAATGCATCAATATCGCTAATGTATCGCCCATATTTTTGACTATGTAAATTCTTAGTAATGCTTGTATCATAAGTGTATCGACGATATTTCAATAATATCACCAACGTATTGATATCATCAAAATTTTGTTTATTAGAAAAAAATAATAATAATAAAATAAAATCATGGGCACATGGTTGTCTGTAGTGTTCAATTTGTTATTGATAATATTGATAATATCTTGATATTTTCGATATCACAACATGCGTGATATTGTGACCACAATCTTTCGTTTCCTTTCCAATTGTTAATGATTGCTTGGTGAAATATCATGTATTATTGATATTTTGCAATATCGATGGAAGTTTAGATGGTTAAATAGGTCGGATGAGATGGTTGGACTGATTTCTTACAACAACACATGCTTTTAAAGCCTCATTAAATGGAAACTTGTTATGTATGTATTCTTTTTGCAATTTTTTTATTTCTAAATATACAAATATGTACATTTTAACATCTCCTGAAGTTTCGCTGAAAATTCCATCATTTTTCTCATGTTTCCCTGCATTTCCAGTTATCAGCGATATTATCGGTGATATCGGTATTGTTTCCGTATCCCTGGCCACCGAAACTTGTAGCGATACCGATACTTCGAACACTGCCCGTGTCCACCATAGCTGATGCAGGACAACTAACCACTTGCTTTAAAAGCTCGAACTGATAGAGCATGAAGAATTAATCCCTTTATCTCATAGCCTAGGCCCCAAATCCATGGGTTAAGTCATCAGCCAAACCCTCCTCGTGGGCCCCCAAATCCATGGGTTCTGCCCCCTCGTGGGCCCTAAATCCATGAGCTCTGCCTCACACGAGTCACCCACCTCACACGGGCCCCAAATCCACCATAGCCACCCACCCCGAGTGTGCCCCTGAATCCCACAAGCCACCCCACTCAAGCCCGGTGTGAAAATGCCCCCCGCATTAATAGCCCAAGTCAACTTCCCATTTATGTGTACATCCAAGTGCATTAACTCTCGTCAAGTAGCTTGTCTTCCCTCGATACTTGACCCTCTAACACATCTAGAACCTAATTCTCGGCCCCTTGTCCTCTTCCCTGGCTTGGAACAAGTTCAAAAGCTTCTTCATTGGGCAGTCCTTTGCTCAATTATCACCATCACAAATGAAGCAATTCCAATTCTTTTCTTGACCATTGGGCTTGCCATCCACAGCATTGAGGAGTTGCATTGACCAAATGAGTAACTCCTTGTTGCCTTCATCCTCTTTCTCATCTAGTTTTACCGTGATGGTGGTGAGAGCATCTCTTAGGGCATTCCCAACCCAAGTGAGGCCGATCACAAATGAAACACTTAACCTCACGTTGCTTGGATATCTCTTGTCTATCATTGCCATTCTATGTGTCCATGCCAACCTTGCCGCCCAGTGGCTGTTAACTCAGAATCGGTGGAGTCCTCTGGCCCTCCTTCACCAATGCCTTGACCACCCACATCATTACAGTTCCTATTGCACCCAATGTTGTACCCATCCATGAAGTTGAAGATGTTCTCAGAATGTTGGGAATTCCCAACATAAGAATTGAGAATTCCTTGACATACTCACAAATCGACCCATGTGTTTCAACCGCTCTATGTTCTGCCATGCCAAGTACTTGACGACTCAGGGCAAAGCTGCTTCTTAATCTTCCTCTTGAAGTCATCCCAATTGTTGATGGTGCATGTGCCCGGTCCATGTCCACATGAAACCTATGCCATCATAGCGTTTTAGTGTTGTGCTGGTGAGGTACATCACCGTAGCCGCACCTTTGCCCTCTCATCCTTCTATGAGACAACCGTGAATATTGTTCCAACTGCCAAAGGAAATTTGTGCAATACCCTAGCATCACTCAATCCATTGAAGACCCTAGGTCTGATTTCTACACCTTCGCTGTTCCTCCATGGCCATAGCCCTTTTCCATAGGGGCCAATCTCCCCTCATTTCATCAACTTAGTCCTGCAGCTTGGCGAGGATCCCCAGCAGCATCTCCCCCTTGAGTTCCTCGAGCTCGATGCATTCAGTTAGTCCTAGGGCTTCTAGGGTATTGTTAGGTACTTCACAGAATGCTGCTGGAAATTTTCCTCCGCTGTCCGTTAGTTATCCCCTTTGTCAGGATTGCAGCATATTTTGGTGAGATTGATATAATGAAGAGGTATGAATGTTAATTTTTTGTAGCAGAATTCGATTTCATCAAGCACGTTGAATCGCAATTGGCCCCCACAAAATTAGCTTTATTGTAGATTAGTCCATTATGTGTACAAGAATGGGCATGTGATATGCAACTTCCAACTATTAATCCCACTAATGCATACCCCTAACCAATTGACATCATTCCCCTCAAGAAAATTTAAGAAAAAATCAAAATTAAATTTGGATGAATAATGTTGCCGATTTGGGGGGGCACTATCAGATCGGTGACATTTATTGGATGGTGAAGGTTAAACATATCTAGTGGTACCTTTTCAACAAACAATTGTCCACAAATCAATGTTAGGATCATCCAAACAATTTGATTTTGGGATTGCGACTTACAACAGCGGATCCGATATTTTAGTTGGTATAGTTTGATTTAATAAATGCCATGTTTACAATACTGAACGTGAGTGTCTAAAGCATCATACACCACTAAAGTATAATGTAAAGAAAAAGAGGTCTAAAGTCAAACCAGTTGGGCCACAAAGTACGGTCCACCCAGCATATAACTTCCAGCTGGTTAAGTGCATGTAAAATCCAACCTTTTCAATAGTTTGGCCGCAAAACGAGTCACCTAGTGCGAAAATCATCCACATCTACTCAGCAAGTGGGCCACACCATAGACGATAATTTTTAGCCATTGATAGATAGCAAAATACAACTGTAGTCCGCTCGATGGGTGGATATATCTGAGTTTAGCAAAAGGTGATGATCGATGGATTGGATATCTCACATGGATAAAAGGTTGGAAGATGACACACTTGCAGAGAAGAAGAGAGAGAGAGAGAGAGAGAGAGAGAGAGAGAGAGAGAGAGGAGAAGAAAAGGTTTTTTTCTACTCTGAAAAATGAATTTTTTTTTTTTAAAATTTTTTGGGGGGTATTTTCTGGACATTGGTTTTTTGTGGTACCATCACAGCATTATGATGGACCGCAACGATTCGTTACGCCTCCTTAATAGGGCTGTCAACAGGCCGGGCCTGGGGTTGGTCTCGGCCCGGATTTTGAACTGTTTTGGGCTGGGCCGTCGGGCCAGCCCTATTCAAAATTATGGTTTTTGTAGGCCCAAGCCCGGCCAATTAACACCCCCGCTCCTTATTGGTCCGTTGCAGTGCATTTTTTCAGCACGGCCCACTTTGCCCCCATATCACAAAACATGTGTCACTGTTACTGCTACATAACAGCCGTTACGTAACCGTTTGGCATACCTTAACTGAAGGAATGGCCCTTGATAGAGTGGAATTGAAGAAGAAGATTAATGTGGCCGACCCAAGTAATTGGGATAAGGCTTAGATAATGACCATAAAGGAATCTTTTGCATCATTTAATATCAATTGCCAGTTAAAAAACAGGGGTGATTGAGTTGTTCCACTGTTATGGTCGGGGCATCCGCTTGAGGTTTTTTGTGCATAAACAAGAATAAATCAGTTTGGAGGTTCAATTTAAATTTGTGTGTGAAAGGAGAGTTGTTGAATTTAGGTCTTTTGAGCCTATACTCACAGTAATTGTTGGAATTCTAGCATTTCTGCAACCATCTTATCACCATGTAAGGCATTGCCTAACTGTAAATATGAATAAAAGTTCAAACAAAACTGATCGCTTACCCAATCATAATTTTTAGTAAGAAACTCAGCTACTGTTGATTTATGCCTTGTCAAAAGCTCCTGCAATAAAATGAAATAGTTGCATCAGTATTGATACCAATAGGATTGATAGATACAAGAGAAAGAAAGGAAATGATCTCAGCAGTTCAAGACTCTCTATAATGCTCTATATATTTTACATGATGTGTGGCCAAATATTTAGGACCAGAACCTCAGCGCATCCTGAAGACTGGCATATATAAAATTGTAAATCCACCAATATTTAAAACAATTAAAAGTAGATTTAGTTTAGTAGTGCAACTTAACAATTCACAATGAGTATGGCTCATGTATGACATTCGCACCTAAAAAATTGACTGGTTAAAAATGGTTATGACACCACTTCAAATTGTTGCAGTAACATAGGTTTCCAAATTTCTAGGCATAATAAGCCAAAAGTTGCAAATTAACGTGAGAGCTCCAACACTAACGACAGCAACAAAAGTGGCATCTCGTATCTATTGAGGCAAAGGTAGTCAAGGAGTTCGAACTGAACAAATCAGTAAGGCTTCAACCAAACAATATCTTAGAGAAAAATTCATTACTGTGGTTGAGAAGGCCAGCATATTTAAAAATAAAATAAATTTCCAGAGTGGAAGTATAGGCTGCCCACAGTCCACTACTTGTGGAGAGAAAAGTGTAACTGAGGCTCAGGTCATTTTAATTTACTGTAAGTTACATAATTATTCTCAACATACGATAGTAGAGAACCCATATCATTTTACGGCCTGTTTTTCTGTAATGGTCATTTCGACCCCGTAACGCATAACGGTTATGACTGTTACCATTACGTAACGGCCGTTATGGCCGTTACATAACCGATTTTGAATAGCTTGATTATAATGGAAAGAGGCCTTAAATTGTATCTTGGGCCGTTAAAGGCCAAGATGTATCATGGCTGCTTCCTTTGTTTTAAAAGAAATCTGCCATCCCATGTCGGGAAAGAAGCTAATACTATGGTGGAGTCTTTAGCTAAAACGGGAGTGCAATGTCCACTACATGTATTGGAATTTGTATCCTTTTTCTTGTATTTCTTCTGTTTCCTTTTATGAGATTGTTATCATAATCATCATATAAGCCTTATCCCAACTAGTTGCAGTTGGCTAGATGAATCTTGTTCTGCCATTCTTGAAACATGGTATCATGAATCATGAGATAGTTATCATTCAAAAATAAACAAATAAACAAAAGAAAACAAACGAAGAGGAGAAAATTCAGGGTTCAATAATCCATGAGAGCAGAGAGATTGAAAAAGATACTGCTCATAGAATTAGAGCTCGGTGTATGAAGTGAAGATGTGCCTCTGAAGTTTTTTGTGATTGCAGAATCGATCGAACTGAATGGCAGATTTTATTGGATGGCTGTAAGATCAGCCGTGCTTTATAGGACAAATGTTGGGCACTCAAAGAACAGCATGTTGACAGGATGATTGTAGTTAAAATGAGGATGTTGGGATGAATGAGTGGCAAGATGAGGAAGGATAGAATTGGAAATGACTGCATTCGAGGAAATTTAAAGTAGCACCAATAGGTAATCAAATGAGGGAAAGTATACCTAGATGCTTTGACCATGTGCAACAGAGACCAAGAACTGCACCAGTTAGCAGGACTAAGTTGGTTAAAGTTGAAAGCTCTAAAACAGCCAGGGAAAGGCCCAAAAGGACGTGGGTGGAGGTAGGAAGAAAAGATTTGCTGAACTATGGTTTAATTGATGATATGGTCCTTCATAGAGTGCAATGACAGTGCAGGATTCATGCAGAGGACCCCAACTAGTTGGGATAACACTTAAGATAATGATGAAATAAAAGAAAAGATATGGCAATTGGCAAGATTTCCAAACCAACAAGGTGGAATACGCATTTACGGTGGGGAGAAAATAGAAGCCTATTTTCCCCCTTTTTCTGCCCCCAAATCACTAGTTGGATATGTATGGAGAGATCCCGAACAGATCTCTCTTCCATTTTGGCACTAGTGACTCATATTGATCCTATGAACCTGTAATTTCCGCATGTAATTCATTGATATCATACTTTTCTAGTATCATTTCGACAGATTGACAAAGACTCTGCCTTTCAAAAACAAAAGACAAAAAAAAAAAGATTGACAAGGACAAACTGATGGGTAATTAGTAATTACTTCTAGCTTACTAGCCTAGGGAAGGAAAAAAAAAAGCACAACGAAGTGCCTCTCTAACAAACGGGGGAAGCAATTATCTAAGTAATGTACTCAACCTTAAATGTTGCTGAGGCATCTGAAGCAATGTCAAAATTTGGGAGCTGTATATAATCGAAAAATTTCCTCATGTGTTCGGACTCCAAGACATATCTGAAAAGTGAACCAAAGAAAATGTTACCATAAAGATAAAATCATTCTCAAGATCTCAGGGAGTTAAAGGTGAAAGAGAAACCCAACCAGAATTGTCACGACTCATGACTTAAGGAAAGACCAGAATGCCATGGTCATTCATTTTGAAATATGGTACAAGCTTCTTTCCCTTTTTCTTTCCTTCTTTTTTTTTCTGAATAATGGTAGGATACTCTACAAGTCACTTGTGCATGAAAGTTTAAGAAGGATACATGTGAAAGGAGCTAGATATGATATCGAGAATGTAAATATAATCCAAACAAGTGAAAATAGGGATACCTTGTGCATATCCATTGTTTATATACAAACCCACAAAAATATTTATGTCATGCAAAATGTCATGGTATTAAATAGGTATTTCAGTAACCACATGACTTGGACATAGCCATCATCAATGTTGAACAAGGCCAAGGGGAATCTGACACAAACCACCCTTGGAAAACCTGAAACACCAGCACATCCATACAGATGTTTTGAACATTAAAAATTATACCAGACCAAAAACATATCCAT
Organism: Magnolia officinalis; assembly: GCA_021015155.1. Classification (NCBI taxonomy): domain Eukaryota; kingdom Viridiplantae; phylum Streptophyta; class Magnoliopsida; order Magnoliales; family Magnoliaceae; genus Magnolia; species Magnolia officinalis. Next base: position 63,150,812 of record JAJHSJ010000012.1, read on the forward strand.
GCAAAAATATGTAAATTATATGATAAATAAAAGAGATGATCCAACACTCTAATAGTACTATAACCTATAGTGCCATGAGAGTTCTAGAACATCTCTCTACACTATCTATGAAACACTAGACATTAAGAACTGTATTTAAGATTGTTGGGGACCACCAAAACACACACAAAAAAACATGGAAAAGGCTTTCTTGTGGAGATCAAGTTCTCGATTGTCACATAAGTCATCCATATAAGACCTCATGAGGAAACACCAGGTTTCTTGCTCCCTTCAAGTTCACGCTAGTTTTTCTTCCCTAAAATGTTTTTTTATGACGTCAGGGTGTCCCCAGCGCATTTTGAGGCGGGACTATTTCCTGCGGATGCACGTGATCACTCACAAATCATGTGCATCGGGTTTTCTTCCCTAAAATGTTGAGTATACAAACAGAGAAGGATAGGCAATTCATAGGCAACGAATGTACTAACATGTTCTCAATTACAAAAGTGAGCATAGTTATGAATATAGGTATCGTATCAGCCGATACAGCCGTATCATATACATATCAGCTACATAGGTTACGCGATACAGTACCGTATTGGTCCATTATTAAAAAGAATGGCCTGTATCGGGTCGTATCAACTCATTTTGGGTCGTATTGGCACTGATATTGTTGCGACATATTGGGTAAACCGATACGGCTATAAAAAAGCTGCAACAGGTCCCTTTTTTTGTTGCTTCTCCTTTCTTCACATTTTCATTTTATTTTTTCAATGAGTGAATGTTTCAGAGCCATTTTTTACCAGATCTAGGTCAAATTCGAAGATCAAAAACTGTTTTTTGCATCAAATCGAAGGATTTAAGCTACCACGCCCAGTTTTGCAGGAAAAAAAAAAAAAAGTAAAAATGTATTTTTTTAGCTATTCCAAACTGGAAACCCATAACAATATTTAGATTACTTTTTTTAGTTGATTGTTGTTATGATGCCTGAGGATCTTCTAATACTATGGATCTAAGGATTTCACAAATGTATTGATTTAAAAAATATTTTCTACATTTTTGATAGATCTAGGCTAATGTATGTTTGTTTTGAACATAGATCTACCATTTACAGCTAGATTTAAAATGTTTTCTTATATTCGAGTCATTTTTATCCATTTTTTAGGTATTTTGTTGAACTTTTTTCTTCCAAAATTTCTTCGGGGGGAATGATAAATCAATGTTATTTAAACATAGATCTAAGTTCTTTTAACAAGCATTTACATTTTAGAAGCTGTAAATTTATTTTTAACATATTTTTTCCTTTTGGGGGAATTTTCAAATGTTTTTTTATTGTTTTCAAAAACCAAATTAGATGTTACTTTCTTTTTACCAATTTTTTCACCTCTTACTTGTATATCAAATATCAATACATGTTTTATACTAATACTCGTCTTAATCTTTGTATCCTAATGTCTTAGTGTTTTAAATAACTCCCATGACAGATAGTTCATGGTCCAATAGTTGATCGATATTCATATTAACAATATATGATATCAATTTCTGATATATATAAACAATTTATACCCAAAAACATCAACACCAGTGCCATCATATGCGACCGCATATGCGCATATCCATATGCAAATCGCATATGCAATCATGGCACATATGTGATCGCATATGTGGCATATTGGAAAATATGCGATCGCATATTGGCCATGGCACATTAAATTTTATTATTTTTTATTTTTTTTGCAAAAAAACAAAAAAAAAAAAAAAAAAAAAAAAAAAAAAAAAAAAAACAATAACTTTTTGCCCTTAAAAAGGCTTCCAAACTTCCTCCATTTGCAATATTCTCATCCCAAAACTCTCTTAATATCTTCTTGTCTTATATTTCTCAATTCCAAGTGGTCTTAATCTCTCTCTCTTACATTTCCTACTTCCAAGTGATCTCTCTCTCTCTCTCTCTCTCTCTCTCTCTCTCTCTCTCTCTCAAGTTAGAATATCAAGATTCAAGCACTTTCAAGTTTCAAGGAAGATAGATTGGTGATTTTCTACAATAGTAAATAAATAGCTTGTTTGTTGTTACTTCTTACTTGTTAACTATATTGTTGAATGTTGATGACTTGATGTTTAATTAAATTTTATTTCTTTCAAATGTATTTTAAATATGTAAAATTAGTTATCTATTAACTTAGGAAAGTTCCCCTTAGTTTCTTATATTTTTTTTACATTTTGTTTTTAAATTTTCCTATTTTTTTATCTTTTTTAATTTTTCAAAAAAAAAAAATATGTGGTCGCATATGCAATTGTGCGATCGCATGTGTGCACAAGCATATGCGATCACACATGATCGCATATGCGATTCGACAACATTGATCAACACCACACCTGACAAGGGGAGAACCTATTGAATTCGAGAGAGCATTCTTACCAAAGAATGGTCCGATACACCATTGAATACATGGTCGAAATGCAAAAATTAAATAAATAAATTCTTGGATAACTCATTTTTCCTATGTTTCCATATTTTCTTGATTCTAAATAAATAAAAAATAAACAAAAAAAAAAAAAACAAAAAAACAAAAAAAAAAAAAAAAACAAAAACAAAAACAAAAACAAAAACAAAAACAAAAAAAAAAAAAAAATCAATACAAATAGGTACAGCCTCGATACCGATACGTCATATCGTATCGTTTTTTTATCAAGCCGATATGGCCACCAATACCGACATTCAAAACCATGATCATGAGGGCAACACTCTCCCTCATGTGATTTCTTGGTTTTGCATCTTAGAGCTATGTCAGCGACCATTGTTACAGTCCCCAGCAATTAGAAATTTTAAACCTTCTCATGCTACACCCTCAACAATAGTTGTCTTCCACCACGGTTTGAGGATATAGATCGATTAAGCACTTCATAGAGAACCAATGAAACGAGAAAAGAGAAAAAAGAAAAATAATAATAATAATAAGCCCCTAGCATGCGTAAGGTTGCCAATGGGGCGGACCTGTGACAAGGAAAGTCAAAATTTTGAATAGACCTAGCCCGACAAGTTCAACATCTGCACCAGAGCCAGCCTCAAGCCCAGCCCATTGATAGCCCTATTTACGTGGTTTCTTGGTTTTCATCTTAGATATAGGGAGACAAGTCACTCCGAATTTTTTTTGTGGGTCCTCGGACTTGCAATGGCTACTTGCAATTGAATGTTCTTTAATGAATGAGAATATTTTATTCCAGAAAAACAATAACAAAATATGCAAAGAACAACTACAGCCAGAGCACCAAGCTTACAACACCAAGCCAAAGCAAATGTCACTGACAAAAAATCGCTAGTATCTATAGCTTCCTCCATCACATTTACGACCTCCCACGGATCCTTGCTTCTCCTCGCCTGACAAAGCACCATACTAGAGTCTCCTTGATGCGGACGCCAAGTATATCAACACAGGAGGCGTGCGTTACTTGGGTCAGTCTGGTTAGATGACGAGTACGGGTACTGGTCGGGTCTCTAAAGGTTGAAGACCTTACGCATGCGTTCATGACGTGTGTAAGTTGCTTGAATGAGATATTTGGACCGTTGGATTGCGACGATGGTATGATCGGACCGTTGGATCGTCGCAGCCCACTTTCATTGCGCTATCATTGGGGCCCATTGGACATCTTGGATTTGAGTTTATCTTATGAATATTTTATTTATTTGAGTTTTGAGACAGTGCGCGCACAATTTTTTTGTGCGAATTTCATTTTTTTGAAACTTTTTTAATATGGGTATTTTGATCATTTAATGTAGTTCTGAATTTATAAGGGTGTTTTTCCCTAAACCTGAAAGGAATGCTATGTTATGTTTATGAAAAGAAAGAAAGTTTTTGCTTCTTTAAGGCTGGACGATTCCATCTTCGACTTTCAGTGATTGGAAGAGGGCGTGAGGCACAGTGAAGTGATTTCTCATCTTCTCCTTCTCTCACCTTCTTTCTTTTCTCAAGGTATTCTCTTCTTTAAATTTATTTTCTTCATTTTCTTCTAAATTCTCTAGATCTAAAAGTCAATCCCTTCTCTTTTCAATCCAAATCATTAGATCTTAGAAGCTTTTGATCCCCACATGTACATATTTTGATCTTCTTCAAATCCCATCACCCAAAGCCTTAGATTTGAAATATAATTAAAAACCCATCAATTTTTCTGAATTTTCCAGATTTCCCAATCGAAAAAATTCCTATTTCCTGGATTAGAAAATCCACTTGGATCGTTAGACAGGCCTACTGCAAGACGAAAGTCCTATCTTTCACCAGATCTGATTAAATTCATATTTTAAGGGTCAATACAACGTATTTGTGATGGATGGCCATGAACATTGCTGAATTTTCCTTGTTTTCTTCTTGTTTTAGATGTATAATGCTGAATTTTATTGTTAATGCTTGCATAAATCTGCCCCTTTCAAATACCACATTCATTTTATTTTTTTGCATAAATCTGCCCATTTCAAATACCACATTCATTTAAGGTTGGATTAGGCCGTTCTACACCACTTCTTCAATGATTAAAATGTTGAAAGGAAAATTAAGATGTCATCTTCGTCCATGTGCAAAGGCAGCTGGTATGGTACCCCTCCACAGCATAACATTCACGTTGGCCGGATATTTGTTGTTCCTTCCTATGATTCCCAAGGATCCATGCACTCACGAGGATCACTTTTTTTAACCACTTTGTCAATCCAAAAGGGCCCTCCAATGCAATCTTATCAATGTAAATATAACAAATACTAACAGCAAGAGCAAAGTATAGACAGAAAAGGTAAATTTACATTGAATGAGAACTGAAGACTTCGAAAATGACAATGTTTTTCGTTCCCTTTGATCAATCATCTAAAAAACAACATATCTAGAGCTAAGAAAAAATTTCTTGAGAGAAAGTGCTGAAATTTTCGAAGTTACATAACACTAATGAAATTGACAATATTGTTTATAGCGGATACCTTGCTATACTTTGATGTCGAATGCACTCCCTCAACATTGCACCATAGTGTAATGCAATGTCCATGTTTTCATACCTAAATAATAAAAAGAAAAAGAAAAGAAATGATAGACAGTTGACACATTAGTTGGCACATTATAACCAAATTTTAGGTATATACTAATTAATTAAGTACTGAGAATAAAAACTTAGAAATAAGAAACTCTAACATAAGATCTCAGAGGGGCATCACATACATTTGTAAATAATAGGAACATAAAAACCACATGAAAATGAAGAAAAAGTTTTGAACTTCTAGCAACTATCATAAATGCAAGGTTACAGACAGTCAGTTCCTAGTAAGTTGAAATTGTCATTATCCCATATAACACATGTTTCTTCCTTGAGTTAAAAAATAAGCAAAAAGCATAAGATGCACATCAAGATTTAGATGAGTAAAATATAAAATTACGCAGCTAATAACAATAGACAAATGGCAACAAGAAGAGCCATATAGTTCCCAAATACAACTCTCGGAAGCTCTGCAAAAAAAAAGGCTTACCCCGATATCAAAAGATCCATAAGATCTTTGTTTGCTTCCAAGTAATCAGAAGCAATCAGCCGGGACTGAACCTGCTGCCTTTGCAAATTAGCAACAACTTGAGTCGCATCTTTACGAGCCTACAAAAGATAACCCTTGCAATGACAAACATCACCAAGAAGAGCAAGCAAACCTCATAGACAGTAAATCATGTCATTTGTATATCATTATTAACGAAATTCAAATAAGAATGTCTTAAAGGCATAGATGTTATAACATCTGAAGTGAAGCATTAGAGAACCAGAAAAACTCCAAAGACGATCGAACACACCAAATTTAATGCTTAACCACAAACTGGTTCATGCTTACCTCCAGGTTGGATCCTTATTCTTGCTCCGGTGGTAGACTCTTAGGAGTTTCAACACCCGGTCAAGGGTTCGAGCATCCATAGGTGGTGAAATCCCACTACGGCGTGAGTGTGTGGGGGTGTGTGTGCGTGTGTTATTAAAATAAAATAAAATAAAATAAAAAATGGCTTACCTCCAGGTTCAATTTCGGAAGACAAACAATTAGGAGACGAAGAGTATTCCCTTTAAAGAACTCCTGAGTCAACTGTGTACAAGCTTCTGTGACTGGCTCTGATTCACTATTGCCATAGAGAATTGATTTGAGCTCACGAATGAGTTTACTTAGTTCTGCCATCTGCAAAAGAGTTTTAAATGTCAATAGTAAACCATCTAAAATCAGGAATTTCAACACAGTTACTCTGGCAGAGATAAATATATCCTTTATATTTGTATGTTCTAAATGCTCCAGGTTTTAGCGTTAACTATGAAAAGTTGCAATGGTAATAAAAATCTGGGCCATGCCATAACAGAAACGAATGTGGGAAAGCATCATGCCAGGTCTCAGCATGCATATGTGCAGGGAAACCAACAAAACAATCAAGATTTCGGCTGTAGCTATTGTGCCTGTTTAGGGTGCTTTCTTTTAATAAAATATCATTACTTAAATAAATATATATATATATATATATATATATATATAATATATATATATAGATATATCTATATTATATATATATATATATTAAATTTAAAAACAAAACAAAAAAAAAAAAAAAAGATCAAGACTTCTCTGAGGTTAGCTATTTGGCTTCAAATCCAATAAATATGTGCAGCTCATACCAACTTTTCCAAATTAAATTTTAAAAGAATGCCAGATTTTGCCACACTGGGACAGGCAGTCTTCAGAACATATACCCTTAAGTAAGTCATCAACAAATGATGCAAAAACTCATTTCACATTTTTCTTTCACCTCAGGAACAACCAAATCGAAATCATTAGAACTCCCCAATTTTCTCAAGCAGGATGCCATTTCTCAGGATCCCAATTCCCAATTCTAATTCCTAATCTTATATCCTAAAGCAATGAAAGAAGAAAGGTAAAAACAAAAGCTTTTTACTTCTTCCCCATCATCTTATTTGGTCTTAGAACAAAGAGCCACAATCCAAATTCAAGTTTCCTGATGTACGGTTTCAATTAAAAACCGAAAACACGTATCCCCGATAATCTTTTGTCCCACAATCAAGAACCAAAAGTCCAAATTCCGCATTTTCCTTGAGTTAGGAATAAATTACCACCAAGAAGCACCAAAACTAATCCCAATTCTAATTTATATCGCCATATTCTACAACAAATGCATATTCTTACCTTCTTTCCTCAATGTGATATTCTTTATTTACAGGGAACAAAAAAAAAAAGGAAGAACAACAACAACAACAAATCACTAGAATTGCACAAGAACTCATCATTTAGACCTTTTCCAGTGTCACAATCAAAACCCATAACTCAATAGCACAAATTCCCTAATTCCGATCAGTAAAGGTTCAAATAACCACCAATGAGTCAATAACACATTTTATGCAACATCATTCGGCCTCTAAATCAAAACCCAGGTATTCAAATCACCAATATATATATATATATATATATATATATATATATATAATAAATTAAATTAAATTAATTAAAATAAAAATCCCTGATGGTTGTAAAAGGGAAGTTCCACAAATGAGTTCAAATCCCGGAACCAAAACCTCGTTTTCAAATCGCAAAAATCCCCAATTCTTCCAAACCATGCGTCAACCAACCGCCCAAGAACTCGGTCCTTGCAACATTTTCCAGTCTCCGAATTAAAATCCAGAATTCAAATATACCCAAATCAAGATCCCAATGCCGCAAAACGAACATCAAAATGAATTTTTTTTTAAAAAAAAACATGATAAATCCCAAATCAAGATCCGACCAAATCCCAATTCCAGAACCACGAAATGAGCGGACAATTCAACGCAACGGGAATCGACATCTAATCACCTTCTCCTCCCGCTTCGCCTCCCGGGGATTCGAGTTAAGGTCGGCATAGATGAGGAGCTCGCGGGTCTGGCGGACGAGCTCGGCCGGGGTCTTGGGTTTGGATTTGAAGAGGCCCTTCATCCTACGTGGCAGACAAGCTCCGAATGAGAGCTTCTGCCGGAGACCGCCCCTGTGAACCACGTCTAGGGCTAGGGTTTCTACCCCTCCCTACCTCCCTTCTAGGATTAGAGTTTCTCTCTCAAGCGCACGCCCGCCCCCCTAGGGTTACGGTTTGAGACGAAGAGGGAAGGGATTGTAAGACGGATTTCTACTGGTGATGAAAGCCATTCCTAAAAAGAGTCCTTTTCTCGTTTGAGGAAAGATGGAAGAACGGCAGGCAATGAGAGAGACAGAGAGACAGAGAGAGAGAGCCACCATTTTTTAAAATGCTGGTATGGTGATTCATATCCACACACGTGGCAACCATGTGGGCTATCCAGACCATCCAAACTGTGGGGCCCAGTTTGGATGGAGCATCTTTGTCTATGGACGGGGATACCCCCAGTTTGGATGGAGCATCTTTGTCTATGGACGGGGATACCCCCAGCGGTGATGTTGCCCACACCACCCCCAGCGGTGGTGTGGCGATGTGTTGGGCGCTGTGGGGCCCACCGTGATTGATGTGTTTCATATCCGTGCGGTTCATCCATTTTGCCAGTAAATTAAGGGCATTAGCCCAAAAATAAAGCAGATCGAAGCTCAAGTGGACTCTACCGCAGGAAACAACGGTGAATGAACGACCACCTTTAAATACTTCTTGGGGGACACAAAAGTTTCGGATCAAGCTGATATTTATGTTTTCGCTTCATCCAGGTCTATGCGACCATATCAACGGGTTGGATGTCAAATAAACATTGTGGTAGGCCCTATAAAAGTTTCAACGGTGGGTATCGTATCCAAACTGATTCCTATGGTGTGGTCCACTTGCACTTTATATATGTTTGATATTTGGGTTTCCACGATAAAATGAAATGGAAAAATGGATGGACAGCGCGGATATAAGATGCATATGTCTTGATGGGCCTCAACAACGTCCAACCCCCGCTGGGGTGGTGCGGACAACACCACCTTATCAGGATCCTTATGTTCATCTATCTTGAGAAAATTATCACTGTAGACCCCACCTTTTATCCGGCGTCTCTTATGAAGAATCCAAACCTTACCTTCCCAAATTAGACTTTGCACGTACCCCTACTCTTCACGGGTGTTGCTTTATCTCTCTTTAACGGATAACTCACGTGCATATTCAAACCATCCAACCTTTGTCACTCCATTGCAACGAAAAACCCACGCATGCACGTTTTTATTCCCATTTTCCTTACTGAAATCTCTGTTTATCATCTACATATTATCATTCTACATTTGTCATTTGCCATCTTTGTTAGGGTTACATGAAATCCTCCAAATTGGTTGCAGCTGCAATCTTTGAAAATGTTCAAAATATTCCCTCACCCCAAATGTAACGTCTCGGTTTTTTAAACTCGAGTATACAACTCGTTTTTCAAAAAACCCAACTGTTAGCCTTTAAAATTCAGTATAAATTTGAACCGCTTATCATCAATCAAAATTAGCAGAAAATATTAGCAGAATAAGCCATGCATTCTATAAAAACATTTCAATCATCATAAATATCCAAATGTAGTGCTCATACGGAACTTATACAATACCAAATAACAAAGTTCATTAAACAGAAACAAAAATATATCATCTAATGATGGAGCTCTAAATGGGCCGCATGGACCCCGTCTACCTCCTCAACAACCCGATCTGCTCTAGTGACCCAGTGAACAGCATTGACTCGCTCTACACCTGCATCAACTGTTACAGTTTAATGGTGTTAATGACTATTGCAGTGAGGAGTACCCTTTAAGATTAGCAATCATCATTCATAATCTGATATAGATCACAAGTAATGAAAATAGATATATTAAATAAGGCATTTCATAATCATGATTATATACTTTAAAAATTAAGTCAATCAACATAATATCAACATAAGCAAAATATAATAGCAATCGCAATTTAAGGGAATATGTCCAGATAATCAAATAATCAATCATACAACTTCCTATTACACTCGAAAATCACATTGTACGTGAACTCCGCAAGATGACTAGAAAATCGATAAGTGAATTTCAGCTCCACCCAGAAATCATGGTACAAGTGAAATCCGTAAGGAGAATAGAAAATCAACTTTTAAACCTCTACTTCACTCGGAAATCATATCGTACGTGAACTCCACAAGATGGCTAGAAAATCGTTAAGCGAACTTCAGCTCCACCTGGAAATCATGGTATGACTGGACTTCGCAAGATGAAGGAGGAGTCAACATACAAATATTTACTTCATCCGGAAATTATATCGTACGTGAACTCCGCAAGATGGCTAGAAAATCGATAAGCGAACTTCAACTCCACCCGAAAATCATGGTACGACTGAACACCGTAAGGTGAAGAGACAATTAACATACAGACTCTAGACCACCCGAAAATCATATCGTATATGAACACCGCAAGATGGCTAAAAAATCGATAAACAAACTTCAGCTCCACCCAGAAATCATGGTACGACTGAACATCGCAAGATGGCTAGAAAACCAATATACAAACCTCTACTTCACTCGAAAATCATATCGTATGTGAACACCGCAAGATGGCTAGAAAATCGATAAGCGAACTTCCTCTCCACCCGGAAATCAACATACAACTGAACACAACAAGATGAAGAGAGAACTCATATAAGAACTTTGGCGTCATTCGGAAATCATATGAACACCGCAAGATGGCTAGAAAATCGACAAGCGAACTTCAGCTCCACCCGAAAATCATAACAAACTACGCAAAATGACCCGAGAATCAACAAGATATGAGAATATAACCAACAAGCCACAAAAGGGCGCCAATATCCATCAAAGCTACAAAGGGCAAATATGCGGTCCAAGCTGTATAAGGCAAATGTGCGATTAAGGCCGCATAAGTCAAATAGGGACCGCAAGATGGTGGATCCCCGATAAGTTCCATTCAATCCATCTAATAATCGCAAGTAATAAACATCTAATTAATTAGCAAATTGTGCATATAGAAATAGAATGTGAACATTAATCATTTATGATTGCTAAAAATTAAAGAGACATGCCCATTATCTAACACATAAATCAATTGCGCAACATATTAACATATTCACATATTCACATAATAAGTTAAGTAACTCAATCAAGTAACTTAGGAGATACTAAATGGGAGGGATTAATGCATCATCTATGATTAGATTAATGAATTTAAGTGAGAAGCTCAAAGGGTGAGTCCTCACCTCCAAGTAGAGGTTCCAAGGTTCCAAGTGTTCAGAGGAAAATTCCAATCTCTTTAAACGTCTTGATTCACAACTCAGCCCGATTATAAGATTTTAGAGCAGTGCTTGGAATCTACTATTCCTACATCCCACCTGAAGATTCAAGAATAAATTATTTTAATTCAAAATAATATTAGAACCCTAAAATGAAGAAATTAGGCATACCTTGGTAAATTGAGTTAAGTCGACTCAGCTTGCCCACCTCGTATTGAACCAACTCAACCCGAATCGGGTCAACTCAACTCCACACTCATAGATCTGTCAAATCGGCCTGAAAGCTCAACCGAGTTGACTCGACATGTGTAAAACAACCCGAATCTCTCTCTCTCCTCCCTTTTCCTTCCTTTCTTTCTCTTCCTCTCCTTCTCTTTCTTACTTTCTTCCTTTCTCACTCCTCTCTCACATTTCTCTCCTTGCTTCTTCCTTTTCTCTCCTCATCAACTGACCAGGACAGAGCTTAGCTAGAACTCAAGCCAAACAGACAGAGCGAGTTCGCAACTCGGTGCAGCGTGACCAGTGCAGCAACAAGAGCCTAATTGCGGCCTAGACTCCTCCCTTCTCTTCCCTTCTCCTTTCTTTTTCTTCCTGGACAGCAACAACTTGGGACGGGTCCAAACTCTCCAACCTTGAGCCAAGGCTCGGGCAGTGGCCTAGTGCGGCAACAGATAGCAAGGAGGGCAGCGTCCTCACTCTCCCTCTCTTTTTTCTCGTTCCTCCTTCTCCCTTCTTCTGCTCCTTCCTTCTTCTTTGATTTTTTTTTCTTTTTGGGAAACATGGCAGGCTTAGTCTAAATAGCCAGGCACGCGCACTGACTTGGAGAGTCGACCTATGCGACATGGACCGAGTCGAGCACTATCTTCCTTTTGCACAGACTCTTAGGGTTTTTGCAAGTTTCCTTATTCAGGAAAAGGCTACTTATAGCCCCTCAGTTGCTTAGGAGGATAGGCCACTAATCCCTAGGATTATTCACAACTTTGCAATTTTAACCCGAACAAGAGCTCGGTTGATTATCGAACAACATGTGCATTTTGGTTCGGATGTAGTTAAGCTAGCTAGCAAGGTCAGAATCCATAATTACAGAGGGTCATCTGATGCCAGGGGGCCACCAACTGGACGACTCAGATCAACAGATGGGGCCCACTAGAGAATGGTGGGTTTTTCATTCAAACCAAGAAGATGACTTCATTGCTAATGGCAAGTCGGATCGCATGGTTATTCTAATGATCTGATGCGTTCGAACGGTGTGGATTTCTCCCACAATCACTGTGGGACCCACTGAATGGATGGCTAGCATTTCTTAAGCATTTGGCTTCAATAGTGGCGGCGGGTGTAACTTGGTTTGGCTATTAAGAAAGCCCTAGTATGAAGGGCTAGGATGGTTTTCAATGAAGGGTTGAGATCCCAGGAGAAGGTTTCACGCAGATTGCTAGTGTGGAAAGGCGAAGTAACGAAATTCTTTCCGTTTTTTGAAGGATGGTTGTACACAGCCTTCTTGTGTTCGTGATTGTGCAATTGCACGAGGGATCTAGCGTGTGAATCTTTGGGGATACGGACGTATTCAACTCCCCTATAGGATAGACGCTTTGGATCAGCCGCGGGATCTGAGATGGTGGGCCGCAAATTCAAATAAACGGGCGACGCCCATTGCTGGTGAAAATTTGAAAGGGAAGAAGACCCTTCCTCCTTCGGGTATAGTCGGGTCAAACCCGGTTTGACCGGGTTTCTCGATCTGTTGTTTTGCGGGTGCACTTGTAAGTGGTGCACATGCATCACAGGTGGGGCCCACAGTGATGATCCTACCCAATCCACTCCGTTCATTCATTTTGTCGGCTCACAATAAGGTCTAGCCCATAGGATGAGGCAGATCCAAGACTTAGATGAGCCATCTCAACTGAAATTTGTCTTTTAAATGCCAATCATCATCGATTTGATGACAATCTGTCTTCCAATCCCGCGATCAGAATCATTCATCTAACTAGTGAACCAACCAGGGCCACTATTTATTTTAAACTAATGTTATTTTAACCAGATAGGTCATACAACGTTTATTTTTGGGTTCAAACTATAATTTCCATCCATCTGACAGTCTGATGGATTTCAAACCTGACCATTAGTGATCCTTGGAGTTTGGTATTGACTGTGGATAGTCTAATTTATCTATTGAGGTGATTTATAGTGATGGATCGCCTAAATATTGGTTGTAAGCCTAAGGAATGGTGAATCTAGTGACTTAAAGTCCTAAAACTGATTTTCCACAATTTACTTAATCTAACAGGACATCGTCTGACATTTTATCCCAATTAGGTTCCTATAATCAAGCCTCATGAGGTTCAATGCGGTTCTCTAGGTTAGGTTCCTATAATTAAGCCTCATGAGGTTCAACGTGGTTCTCTAGGTGATGTGATGGTCCATCTTGAAAGACGATGGTTGTATGGCTCAATTTACGGGTGAAGATTACCACTAAAGATTGGATTCAAATTCGAGTAAAGGTAAGTGTTTAATTAAATCAGGTTTGCATTAATCCTAAATTAGGTCCTTATGGTAATGCCCGAGTACTAAAAAGTACGGGGTGTTACACCAAAGCAGCCTTCCTCAACTTGCATTTGACCAGTACTACGATTGTTGAAGGTACGGATCTTTAAAAAAAGACTAGTGGGGTTTATAGTTACTTCCCTTTGTAGTATTGAACGACAATGCAATGACAATTCACTGACTACCTGTGGAAATTTAGCTAGTAATTCACCGAGGGTGCTTGGTCAAACTTAGCCATTGCATGCTTGAATTTGAAGAAGAACTCACGAAAATTGACACGAGCCGAAGTCGATGACAATTGATCGACTACTTGTTCAATTTCATGTGAAGCTCGGTCAATTCCATGTTAGGATCGGTGAATTTTATGTCAAGCTCGTACAATTTCATTTGTTATGCTTAGTCAATTTTATACGTTGATCGTTCAAATTCATGTGAAACTCGCTCAATTCCATTTGAAGTTCACTCAATTTCATGTTAGGGCTCACTCAATTTCATGCTAGGATCGCTCAATTTAATGTTTGCCCAGCTCAATTTCATGCTAGGCTCACTCAATTTCATGTTTGCCTAGCTTAATTTCATGTCAATATCGCTCAATTTCATGTTTTCCCAGCTCAATTTCATGCTAGACTCCCTCTATTCAATGTTTGCCCAGATCAATTTCATGCTAGGCTCACTCTATTTAATGTTTGCCCAACTCAATTTCATGCTAGGCTCGCTCTATTTTCAGTTTGCCCCGCTAAATTTCATGTTCTCCCCGCTCAATTTCATGTTTGCCCTACTTAAGTTTCAGTTTGCCCAGCTGAATTTCTAATTTGCCCTGCTCAATTTCATGTTTGCCCCGCTCAATTTCATGTTTGCCCTACTCAAATTCCAGTTTCTCCTGCTCAATTTCTAGTTTGCCTGACACAATTTTCAGTTTGCCCTGCTCAATTTCCGATTTACCCCACTCAATTTTCAGTTCGCCCCGCTCAATTTCTGGTTTGCCCCGCTCAATTTTCAGTTTGCCCCGCTCAATTTCTAGTTTGCCCCGCTCAATTTCCAGTTTGCCCCTCTGAATATCTAGTTTGCCCCGATCAATTTTATGTTTGCTCCGCTGAATTTCATGTTTGCCTCGCTAGATTTCTAGTTTGCCCCGTTGAATTTTCAGTTTGCCCCGCTCAATTTCTAGTTTGCCCCACTCAATTTTTTATTTGCCCCGCTCAATTTTCAGTTTGTCCCGCTCAATTTTCAGTTTGCCCCGCTCAATTTCATGTTTGCCCCACTCAATTTCATGTTTATCCCGCTCAATTTTCAGTTTTTCTCGCTGAATTTCTAGTTTGCCCCACTCAATTTCATGTTTGCCCCTCTCAATTTTCAGTTTGTCGTGCTCAAATTCTAGTTTACCCCGCTGAATTTTTAGTTTGCCTCGCTCAATTTAATGTTTGCATCGCTGAATTTTCATGCTTCCCTCGATCAATTTCTACTTTGCCTCACTCAATTTTTATGTTTGCCTCGCTCAAT
Organism: Magnolia officinalis; assembly: GCA_021015155.1. Taxonomy (NCBI): domain Eukaryota; kingdom Viridiplantae; phylum Streptophyta; class Magnoliopsida; order Magnoliales; family Magnoliaceae; genus Magnolia; species Magnolia officinalis. The sequence goes on from JAJHSJ010000012.1 coordinate 63,166,062, forward strand.
GTCATGATAGATAGCCTCGCTCAATTTAATAAAACACCACATGAAATCATTCGTACCTTTGAAAGCCTAATCCATATCAGCTCTGGTTGTTTACTTGAAATTTTAAGGTGTTGCTTACTCTTTATTTCCTTAAGCTTTGTATCATGCTCATCTATAATAGAAAGTGAGTTCTCGGTCCTCTATTATTTAATTGAGTTTTGTCTTATGGCTAGCTTCCATTGTGTAACGATTCATTGATAATTTGTCATTGTATTGGTTTTCAAATAATGGCTATGAGAATCATCTGTTGTTATGGCGAGGAGTTAGAATGTGAAACAAGCGTTGGACGTACAAGAATGGAAGTTCGAAAACTATTACGCTACGTGTCGAGACTACATACGAGGAGCTTCTATCCAAAATTAATAGGATTATTAAGAGCAGACTAACAGATTGTAATTTTGGGATGAAAGTATTGTATCCTTACTCCAATGAATCAATCCCTCCAACCAAAATCGAAGATGACGATAATGTGAGAGAGTTCTTGGGAACACAGTTGGAGCATTCGGAAAAATTCATCATGTTGGTCATTGAGACAATGCAACACATTAATAGGACAACACACATGGACAGTGTGGCTAAAGAGCATGGCATGGAATTTGAATATAATCTATGTCCATTACAAGTGGGAGTAAAAAATGATCAACTGCCCAAGCCGCCTCAAACATCAAACTTTGTGAGTAGCCAAGTCAGTGGTGCACGTGACCTTGACCTCATTTATGAATACACGGCACCACCTTTAGCAACAATAACAGATTTGTCATAATCATCCACCACCCAATCTGTACGTGTAAGCGACATTCCACTTCTAGAACTTCCCGAAACATCAAATTTCATCACTCGTCAAGTTCCTCTGCCGTTTGAAGATGCGACATTCACCAATGTAGAAATGCTGGAATATACGAATTCGTTGGGTGAACAGGTGGAGATAGCCATAGGGCAAACGTTTAAGGACAAAAGTCGGTGCCAGTATGTTTTGAGCCAATTTGCAATTCACAATAACTTATAGTATAGGGTTTTGTACTCAACTTCTACGAAGATTCACCGTGCCATGTTTCGAAGATATATGCGAATGGAGGGTTCATGCATCTCGAGTGAATGATGCGGGGATATTCAAGATACAAACTTATACGTAAAAATACATGTGCGGCATGTCATGGATGAAAATCGATCACCAGCAAGTAAACAGTAAGTTAGCGTGTGATCTGGTTGTTAGCCACATCGAGCAACGCATAGGGTTGAGGCCACGTGATATTATCTTCGCTATGCAAGAGAAATATAATATTCTTATTAGTTATAATAAGCATGGAAAGCTAAGGAGCTTGTAATAAATCGCGTGATGGGGTCTTATGAAGACTCTTATAATCAACTCTCATTATATTTGCATGAGTTGAGGATGGCCAACCTGGGGACGGTGACTATCGCAGTTGTTAACCAAGAGACTAAAAGGTTCGAGAGGTGTTTTGTAGCGCTCGGACAATGTGTTCGAAATTTTCAAAATTCTATGCGAAAGGTATTGGCCATTGATGGAACACACTTAAAGGGAAAATACAAGGGTGTGCTATTCATTGTCACGACTTTAGATGAAGATAATCATATTTTTCCAGTCGCGTTTGGCATCGGATAATCAGAGAACAGTAGCAGCTGGAATTGGTTCCTTACCTACCTCAACCATACATTAGGGTCTCTTTCAGGTCTTTGGATTATATTTGACCGACATAAAGGTTTAATGAAAGAGGTTCCCCAAGTCTTCCCACATGCAATCCATGGCTACTCCGCGTACCATATCTATAAAAACTTGGTAAACACTTTTAAAGACAAGTCGTTGGAGATGTACTACTGGCGGGTTGTGAAGACATGCAGGAGAGTTGAATTCGATAAGTTAATGCATGATATCGAAATGGCCAACCCTTCAGTACATGTACGGCTGAGAGAAATTGGGTACGAGAGATGGGCATCTTCGCACTTTTCAGGAAAAATATTCAACTTGGTCACTACAAACATATCTAAGTGTGTTAATGCCCTCTTCAAAGAAGCATGCGAATACCCCGTTACTAAATTGATAGAGGCGGTAAGATTTAAGATACAAAAATTGTTTTATAATAGAAGAAAATTTGCAGCATCGTTTGTAGGTCTGTTGACACCATGGGCGGAGGAACAGTTAAAGAATCTTGTGCAGAAGGGCTAGATGTTCTATGTGATACAATTTCTCGAGATGAGTACTCTTTTATGGGAGATTATAATGATACAGTCAAGCTCAATGAATTTACGTGTACATGTCGCAAGTTTGACATAAAGGGACACCCTTGTATGCATGTCTTGTTAGCATATCTAAACTATAACCTTCCTCATTACTCATAATGCTCTCCATTCTATACGGCGTAAAATTACCTGACCATGTATAGCGAATCGGTACGTGTACCCAGTACATGACAAGAGTGAATGGCAAATTTTAGCGGCTTTCAAGGAGTATTGTGCGCAAATTAAACCCCCGGGACAGAAGAGGTCATCTGGAAGACTAAAAAACCTAAAAATTCTCTTGTGTGGAGAGGAAAAGAAAACAGTAAAACGCGGTCGATGTAAACAAACAGGGCATAATCACCGGAAGTGCAAGTTTCTTATACCCGATGTATGATATATAGTGTTTTGTATGATACATGCTTTGTTATTAAAATTTGGTGGATTATGAAATCAACTTTCTGCTTGCCTCGCTTGTTTTCATGCTTGCCCCACTGAATTTCTAGTTTCCCTTGCTCATTTTCGTGCTTGCCTCGCTTAATTTCCAGTTTCCCCCGCTCATTTTCCAGTTACCCAGCTGAATTTTTAGTTTCCCCCGCTCAATTTTCAGTTTACCTCGCTGAATTTCTAGTTTGCCCCGCTGAATTTTTAGTTTTCCCCGCTCGATTTTCAGTTTACCCCGCTCAATCTCTAGTTTGTCCCGTTCAATTTTCCATTTGCCTCGCTGAATGTCTATTAACAAAAGCAGATGTCATGTATGAAAAGTCCTAACGAAGCAGCTAGCAACATGTTAGTTATATAAGTATACTATCTCGTGCTTGTTGCTTAAACGTATAGCAAGCCTGGTTTGTTAATACAAAATTCAGAACAGTTAGAAACAGATAGAGTGTAGGGTGCTAACTTGCTATTACCAACCAGTGTTCAAAAAATCGGTATCGATGGACATTTTGGTTGGCCAGGAATGCAGAAACAATATTGATATTGCCGATACTATCGTTGATAACCGGAAATGCGAGAAAACATGTGGAAAACTGTGGAGCTTGCAGTGAAACTTCATGAGATGTTAATATGTACATATTTGTATATTTATTTAGAAAAAAATTGCAAAAAAAAAGAATACATAGATCACAACTTTCCATTTATTGGGGCCTTAAAAGCATGTGCACTTGTAAGAAATCAGTAGAACCATCCCATCCTACCTATCTAACCATCCAACCTTCCATCCATACATGCATCGATATTGCAAAATATCAACAACACATGCAATTTCAGCAAGGAATCCATCAACAATTGGAAGGATAATGAAAGATTGTGATCTCAATATCGCGCATGTTACGATACCGATAAGATCAAGATATTTCAATGACAAATTGAACACGATACAAATTAAACAAATTGAGCTAGATATAAAGATAATATCGGAGATATTTCAATAATATCGGAGATCATTCGAACCCTGTAATCAACATAATTTTCTCACTGCAAATTAATAAAATAGAGAGGGATTTCCTAACTCAGTAGTGGGATAAATGAGAACATGCAAAATAACATGAAGTGCATCAAAATAGATCATCATAAAACCACATACTGTAACCAAAATGACTACCCCAAGTTTGGGTAGTAAAATCATCGGTCAAAATAATATTCACGCCATTACCTAAGGAAACAATTCCAAAATAAAATCAATCTGGCTTGGCATCCCAAAAAGATATTTGATGCGCAAGCGAACATTCATTACCAAGCACAAGTCCTCTATTGGCTAGCTGGACGGACTCCCCCTCTGGCGGAGCGACATCATCACGCTAGCAGCTGATTGTGGCGATAAGGGCCTGAATCTTCTGCTCCACCCACTCCAAACTCTTCTGGATAGCTTCAGAAAGCCACTCCAGTCGTGTAAGTCGTTTGCCCTGCACATCTATTCACAAAAGAATGGATTCCCTGCGGTCACGGTATGACATCCTGAAACATCTCGGATTTTTTTCAACCTGAAATTAGACGTCCTTAGGCAATGGGTCGCTCCTAACACCTTATTAACTTGTCAGAACCCAATCCCATAATCTAAAAATCATTTTTTAAACCCATTTCCTTCACAAATCTCACCTTTCACTACATTATCCTTCAAAAGTAACTAAGTGCTAAACTAGATTAGCTACGAAATCCGCTGGATCCACTTTAGATACGATCTGCAAGACCCAAAACTTGTAGAATCATTGACGCTAGGTTGAAAAGGCCAAGCTATATGTCCTAGAGGGGGGGTGAATAGGACTATGCCAAATTTAAATAAAAAATCAGCGGAAATAAACTAAGCCAATAACCTTACTATATGAATCAATTCACAAAGCTAAATTTAAATCACCTTGATAAATAGGTATCGAGAGATTGATGCAAATTCAGTTCTAAGGACAACCTACACCATAATCAACAAGGGCTTATGGTAGGACAACCTTATTTCTAGAACCTCTTTTGGATCAAGGACTCAATATTAATATAAGTAAATGAAATAGCAAGGAATTGAAATTAAATGCAAAAGTAAGATCTAAATTATTACAACAATCCCCACACTTGCTTGAAATGTAAATAATTACAACATTCACATCCACTTGTACATTCCACAATATCGAATGATAAAAGATATGAAAATTAAGCAAGCATTCAAACCACAAGGCAAAGAGTTATAGTGGTTCGCCTGTGTGTACACCAACTGTTTTCTAACAGCCACACAAAAAGCTACTCCACTCCTAATATCCTCACACAGGGGATATTAGCGTTCACTATCAAATAGGTTTTCACAGGTTCACCAAAAACCTTTACAATTGTGTCTTTTTCACTTGGGCTTACACAATTCAAAAACCCCTCTTTTCTGAGTTTTTCTGGTTTTCCTCAGACAACCAACACAATGAGATTTTTCTGGTTCAACCTCAAACAAAACCAGTACAATGAGATTTTTCTGGCTTAACCTCAAACAAACCAAAAGTAAATGAATTTTACAGAATTGTAAAATACCTGGATTTCTCCTTTTAGTAGCAGCCCGGTAGAAACCAATCGGAGTAGATGATTTGAATGTCAAAGTTCAATTTCCAATACTCACATTCATAAGGTTCTAAATTCTAATTGATTTTAGATTTAACTCGTTGGGCGTAGCTATATTTGATTTTGATTCCAAGAAGAAGGAATAAGATATTCCTCTTTTCAAATAAGATTGGAATATAGAAACAAAATCAAATTAAATAAGCTAGCAAAAAGGAATATTAAATAAGCACAATCTAACTTGAAATAAAACACAGACTTATCTCAGAGTGATCACTTGAAAATTCTTGAATCGAATGGAGTTGAAGTTTATAAAAACTCTGAATTTCGTGTTCAATTTATAGAAGCAGAAATCGCTCCTTACGACTGGTCTTAGAAACCTACGACCGGTCGTAGATCTAACAGATTTTTGAAAAAATAAGCCGATCTTTAAAAAACGGTTCCACGACTGGTCGTGAGTACCCTACGACTGGTCGTGGGTCACCTACGACTGGTCGTAGAATCCTACGACTGGTCGTAGGACCAGTGATTTCGTTGCTGGACTTTGAGTCGTAGCTCCACGACTGGTCGTGGACGAGTCGTAGCCATTCCTACGACCGGTCGAAGGACCTCCAGGACTGGTCGTGAGCGTACCAAAAAATTCCGAAAAATCTTCAACTACTTAGGACTGGTCGTGGAATTTCTTGGACTAGTCGAACTAATGCTAGGACTGGTCGAACAAGAGCTAGGACTGGTCGTAGAATAGACCAAACTTATGTAATTTAAATATTTGGTTGATGTATCCAAAGTGACCTACTTAAAGGGTCAACCTAAGGTCATTCAAACCTGAACCATGTCGTATGGACATTGAACTTCAACCATTCAACGAATTTGAATCATATCAGGCTTGAGATCTTGAACCATATCATGCTTGAGATCTTGAACCATATCATGCTTGAGATCTTCATCAACATAGAACTACTTCATGCGTTGTTTCTTTAGATTTGAACTTCAACATTGTAGCTTCTTGAGGTGTCAACATGTAGCTTATTGAGGTGTCCACATGTAGCTTCTTGAGGTGTCTTGAATTCCAATAAATGATCATACAAGTGCAAGACACAGATAGACGTTTTGGCACACAAAATTTGACAACCAAAGGAGCATGAGATCATAACACTTACAAGGATGCCCTAAAATCTAGGATCAATCTCATTACCCGGCTGCTCTTGGGAGCATCACAAAACTCCGTATCAGATCTGGACCGCACATCGAAAGTCCGATTAACGTGAAGTTAAATGGTTAGGACCGCCTTGCTGGGCTTGACAACCATCTCGGAAATCAAATCCAAATAGTGTCTTGGGGCTATTTGCTTGAGCCCAGAGTGAAGAGTGTGAGAAATGTGAAATTAATTAAAAATAAAATACAAATTTATGAAATTTGAGACGTGTCGCTTGCGGACAATTTATAAGTAACCAGACTGTCGGAATCAGACCAGATTACACCCTCGGATCAGGGATATTTGTCCAAACATATCCATGTACTTGAAATCCCTGATCGAGATTCGTTAACCGTTGAACTGAAACTGGTCTGCCACGGGCGATCTGTAAATCCGGCCGGAATGAAAACTTAACTAAACCTAGATCCAGTGTTAGTGAGCTTAAGTCCGACCGCACACAGAAAAGGGGCTGCCAGAAGTGCTCTGTTGAGACGGAACGGACCCGCTTTGGACATAACCTAAGTATACCTTGTTCCTGAGTCTAATTTGGTGAGTTCTGAACCTATATAAGAACCTTAAACCCTCACTCTCTCATCCCATATGAATTTGAGAAAACCTAGGAGAGAGAAGAGAGAAAAGAGAGAGAAAGAGTGGGAGCATCTCCCTGCCATTCTACCCTACCGCTATACAAGCTTAACCATCCCGTTCTAATTACTTTCCCAGTGATTCCGACTTTATTTCTAAGTAAGAAACCCTAACCCTAATCTGTTTTAGAGTTTTGATAGTTGTAAGTTATGAAATAACTAACCTAAGGCATGTTATAGGTTGCCACATCACCGTAGACAGAAGCCTAGCAAATCTATCGAGTTCGTTACGATTCTACGACAAAAGGTACAGACTTTAGACGTATAGGTTATTGTTTTCAATGCTTTTAATATCAGATAATGATAGATTCATGATCTGCATGCAATTGCACATGTACAAAGTGTTGTCCGTTTCATTTTTTAGATATACGTTAACTATGTTGAATATATTGTATTCCTCGTATTTGTAGAAAATACCGTATATGTATGAAATATGGATTTGTGCTTGCCATGATTAATTGATGTCTATGTATGCTAGATACATGTGTATCAACTTCTGGGTGAACGGATTAGCCTAACACCTGCTATATTAACATACGTCGTGTATGTTCTAGTTATAGCCTAAGTGTTTGCAGAAATGTTCAAATGAATAGGGAACTATGATTTATGCTTGCCATGACTATTGGTCGTGTATGCATGATCGTGGTTCATGTGGCAATCCTTTGTGAAAGGATTCGCTACGACTTGTGTTTTAACTAGTATATTATAGGTATGTTGGAATGTGCAGTCTAAGTGTTTGTGAAAATACTTGTATAGGTATGTACTTAAGCTAGTAGTGCCTTGTGTAGGTGTTGAGATAGGATTCTTAACTACCTTAGTGATGTGTATGATTTCCTTCATGTAAGTTGTTTAGTTTAATCACTTACTGGTTTATGAAATGTATGTGTTTGGATTTCCTGTTTGTATTATGGTTTACAACATGCTTGTTAATATACTGAATTACTTGTTTATTTAACTCTGCTCTGACTACTTCACATGTTTAAGTTGTATTCCATAAAAGTCGTGAAGGGTGATGGGGGAGTGGTGTAACGATTTCGTGCAACAGCCCTGACAACCCTAAGTGGGCAATATTGGATATATGACTGTATGAGTGAAATCTTGATCCATTATTGCTTTGACTCCCTGTACTTGAATATGGTTGGGGCTATTGTATAGTCCAGGCAATCGGTAACGGGATTGAATTCATGGCTGAGATTCATTCGCCACGTGAGATGTATTCGACGAACCCGAGTCGTACTTCGGTTGGCGATAGTGGTTGGCCACGCGAAGTGCTTATGCACTTCATGTCGTTCAACTTGTCGTGCGCTCAAGCTAGCCGAGCTCGTCAAGTAACCCGATCTGTCTAATGTATGTTCACCATGTTTGGACGCTACTTGCTTGAACCTAAGGTACCGAACTTACTAGTGCAACCCCGTTAACCTTGGTACCTCGATCCGCTAAGACTCATGAGCCGGGCATGGTGGTATGGGACACCGTGGTCGAGCTGTCGGCCTACGCTGAGGCGATGTGCCTCCCCATAGTGACCAGTGAGCAACCTAGACTCGTGAGCCGAATACGGTGGTATGGGACACTGTATTCGAGCTGTCGGCCTACACTTCTTTGATGGGTGATGGGGGAGTGGTGTAACGATTCCATGTAACAGCCATGACCGTACCTAATGTAATGACCTCGAGCATACTCTGAATCTGCGGAGAGGTGACGAGCCTTCCCGTAGTAAACAGAGTATAAACTAGGCCTGTATTGATAAGGTGATGGGGGAGTGGTACAACAATTCCGTGTAACAGCCTTGACGGCCCTTGCAGCGACCTAGAACCGCATCATCGTATGAGATTATCTAGGAGTGACGACCCTAGAATGGATCATTGTTTGGGAATGATATAAGGAAGGTACCTTAGTTTCTCAATCCTGCTGTTTGAAAAGGACTAATAACAACTCGGTAATCATGCTCATCATTGCACTGCATGTGCCTGGAAGATGTGGAGCACTGAGGGATGAACGTATGTAGGGAACGTAAGATGGTGTCGCACGAGGGAGTATGTTTGCGAGGGCATGCATCATGACTGCATTTCATCCTTGCATTAATAAGAGTAATTTAAGAGTGTTTGATTGTACTGCTTTATCATTACTGCTTGACTGAATTGATAACATGTTAACCTATGCTCTATTGTTCCACTGAGTTGATCACTCACTCCCATGTTAAGGGACGGTGTTGTACACACCAACCAGACCCTGTTGTAGCTGCAGGTGATGGCGATGCTTATGAGGCGGAGCCGGACTTTTGCGACGATGAGGATGACTTCTTGAATATGCTGTATTTTGGCGGCTTTATGTGAGCCGTGTCCTGATCGACGGGGTTACAGGGATGTTGACTAGAGGACCTTACACATTTAGTATATTTGAAATTGTACTTGTAATTATTTAACTGGTAACCTTATCACACTTGGAGACTTACCATAGTTTATATATTTTATGTATCTATCACAGTCTTTCGCTTGCAAATTTAACTGTCTCTGGAGTATGATATGCTGTTTTGGTATAATCTCATTCATGTTTCAATGCTCTCATCATAATCATCATTATCTATGTTGCATAAGTGATGCGTTGGAACTCGGGAGCTGAGCTTTACTCGACCCTCGATTTTCATGGCGTTACACATCCGCCGACTGGTATGACTATATGAGGTTCGTGGCACCTCACGTTGCTCTCCTTCTGTAGGATAGTCGGTGTCAGCTGCATTCGTCTCTGCTGCCTCTGTCTCCGCTGCCTCTGCTTATGTTTCTTCCTCAAAATTTTCACTGCGCGCTCTTAATGTTGATGCCCTTTTCGTCCCCAGCTTCATGCGCTTAATATTGTTTTTTGAAAACATGCGAACGGGTCTGGGTCGGTCAGTGGTGGGCATCAGGCCAACATGGCGAGATAGTAAACATAATAGGTATGTGTAACACCCCGAACTATCCAGTGCTCGGGTGTTACCATGTAATTTAGTTTAGTATGAATGCAAACCTAACTTACTTAAATATTCACGTACATTACAGCCGTCATCCATATGTTAACCCATCCGACCATTGACGTTCGAGACGAGCCATCACATCATTAGCACAACCTGTTGTTAGGACTTCGATCACCTCGATAGATGAATCGAACCATCGAGTAATATATTCAATAAATATACTAATTTTTATTATTTATTATATTATAAATTTTACACAAACACATATCAAAAGGATTATGGATGTATTTTGATAATTTAATTATCAATTAAATAATGTATGAAAATGTATTGAAATAGAATGATGTGTATGTACTTAACGTATGTAAAATATTATGAAAATAATATTATAATAAATAAACATAATGAATAATAGTTTTTCAACATATGATTGAATTATAAACATTAGTGTAGCATTAAATATCTTTTATAAATACGTATACAAAAATTATTAGATATTTTAATAAAGATGTATATTATTTAACAATGCAATTTTAAATATGGTGTTGTACAATTTCCAATTCATATATATGTATAGTATGATATTGTGTATTATGAATTATACACTAGTAAATGTGTGGCCAATAGCATGTAAATAGTAGTATGTTAATATTAAAATTATATTTATATAGGTGTAAATTATTTTAATCAATGTAATTATAAGTAATGTACAATAGTAATAAATTTTATATTAGTTGGTCAGTAATACAGGATGGAAGCCTCACAAATGGCCCATTTAGGTCTTTTAACCGCTGACATTCAATCTTGGGATGATCCGACCCTCAGATCAACGGGAAACCACCGATAGAGCTAAGAATCAGCTTGTATGGCCCACCTAGACCTTGGATCTACCCCATCTTTGGTCAAAGGCTAAGATAGGGCCCACCAAGGGGAATGGATGGAGTGGATCTGTCACAAACATCACGGTGGACCCCACTTAGCGAGGTGCGTGTACACAGCTGGTGCACACCCGCTGTGCACTAGATGGTCAGGCCGGTCAGCACGGGTTGACTCGTGTTTCTCCAAAAAAGGAGAGTTTTTCTGTCTCTCCCTCTATTTTCGCCAACCGATGGACAGGCGTCCATTTGGGACGTCCGTGGCCCACCACAATCACCCAACTAGGGGATCCGATCCGTCCATCAGCTTCAGGGAGAGGGGCTGACCATAACCTAACTGCTACAGCAAGGTTTCCCATATGTATGGACACACAAACCTCGTTGCAAAAGGGCCCTACAAACATAACATTTCCAGAAATAACATTCTGCTACATTGCCATCTTGGCAATCCGCGTGAGGTCGAATCCGTCTATCTCAGCCCTCCGTTCTCAAGCAATCCTAGCCGTTTGTCATTAGGGCTTTGCAAGGAAAGTATAAGATCCAAAAACCAGCAACTGAAAACAGATCTCCTCTCCTCCCTTCGAACCCACCGCCTAAACCTCCTCCAAGCTTCAAAAAAGCTTGTTAGTAAGCTTCATGGGGTTCATCTGGACTGCCCAGAAGAGTTGGTTCGAGGACGTACATCTCCGAGGTGAATCCGCCATTAATGGCCACCTTCTTCCAAACCGCACCAGTCGTCTCTGGTCGGGGTAAGGTCGGGATGTGTAAGAGTTGCTCCTGATGGCCATAACTGGCAGGAGAAAAGAGAAGAAAGAAAGAGGGGGGTGAGCAAGCCTGGCCCAACTCGGCTAGGAGGCGGGCTCCTGCAGACATTCGCTATCGTAGCTGCTACTGAGTCTAAGCCGACTCAATCGGCGTCGGGACCACCTAGGTATCATCCAACACCCCACCTACATTGTCTCGGACTGGACTTCTAGTTACATCAGGCCGTCTGGCCCTCTTGTAGGCCGTGTGATGGCTCAGAGTCAGGCCTCATCTAGGACCAAAACGGTCCCAGACGAGGGCCCAAAACGACCTGTGAATGGCCCGGATAAGAGGCCGAAACCGAGCCTCTAACAGGCCATGCAAACGGACTGAAACAGACCTCAAACCCGAGATAAAAGCGGGCCATTCACTGAGCTGAAAACCTCATTCAGCAGGCCACGATCAGGGCTGAAATGGTTATTCAAACGGGCCCTAAGCCAAGGCCAAATACCAGCTCGTTTTGGGCCATGGTTTGGACCGAAACCAGCAGCAAAGGAATGTTGAGATCAGTCTAAATTCTGGGTCGATACAACCCTTGGTTGGGGGCATGGATTGGGTTAAGGAAATGCCACCGTTTGGGGCCATAGGTGGGCCTCACCACATGAAGCAGTGGGCCGCACCCTGTTTGGAACAGGTGGGCCTCACCACATGAAGCAGTGGACCGCACCCTATTTGGGACAGGTGGGCCTCACCTTATCTAAATACTCAGGTGGGTCGCACACTACAGCAGGTGGGCCTCACCTTATCTAAATACTCAGGTGGGCCGAACACTACAGCAGGTGGGCCGCACACTACAGCGGGTGGGCCTCACGATGGGACTTACCACACAGTGCAAAGGACCGGCCCCATTTGGGCTTGTTATTAAACCTAATAACTGGGCCAAGGCAGGCCAAGTTCGGCCTCATTTTTAGGTTGTCCATGGTCAGATATTATGGGCCCCGGTTAGGCCCAATTTAGGCTTGATCATCGGGCTTAGCCCAAGCCTCAATGACCGGGCCATGGTTGGTGGACCTGGTCACGTTGGAACTAGACCAAGTTCCCTTAATTCAGGACCTCACAAACCCCATTCATTCAAAGGTTTAGATGCCTTCTAATGCAAAGTATATAACCGGAAATAATTTTAGGAAAGTTACTTACGTGATTTGGGCCACCAGGTGTACACGGGGATGCCGATCAAGAACGGCTATACGACCCTACCAGGTGATGATTTCTTCCCCTTGAGCTTTCCATTTTTCCATTAGCTTAAGTATAAATTTATTTTAATTTAAATTGATAATTGATATCACCATCTTATAATCACATGTATAATTGTTGGAATCAAATTGCTAGGTTTCATGCTTAATATTTATCCTACATATTATCTCATGCTTGTGGATTATTTATGGATTGCTTATGGAACTTAAACTGGTACATCAGTGAGAAACCCTCACCTATAAATGTACACCCATACTTGGGATGTAGCCCGACTAGTTGTGATTGTAATGGACCTTCGACTTAGTGGTTATTGAGTGGTGGTTTAAATTGATCAATGATGTGGGCCTACCATCCAAGGTTGTTGTGTCCAACGGTTTTAAGGATGGTTTCTTACCTCATGGTTTCGATATTGGCCCGACGTGGCTTAGTTTTACTAATCGCCCTATATGGCTTAGTTTTGATATTCGCCCTATGTGGTTTTGTTTTGGTACTTGCCATAGATGGGTTTGACGTGTTATTTTGTGCAACCATGCAATGGTAAGCCTCATATATTGTAATATGATTGGTCACTAGTCAACGGGTTTCCATTAAACATCTTAAGATGGTAGTCTCATGAGCTGGGGATGGTGGTCTGGGACCTATGCCCGAGCTGTCAACCTACGCTGGTGACGAGCCCCCGTAGTGACCTTGAGCTTATTTAAATTGGCTGATTGTAACTTGACTAGTAATAGTTTGGCTAATCATACATACATGGCACAGACCAACATCTATTGCTATCGTAAGTGATGTACGTATTTGTCTGACTGGTTGAGCATTCCCAAGTCGATGATTGCATGGGTGACGAGCCTAACTTCCGCACAGATGTGCATCCCTGGGGCGATGATTGCATTCACGCATCCATGCATCTAATAAGACCTGCATCGTGTATTGTTTTGTATGCTTTGTTTTATAACTATACTTATCTAATGCGGCGGTGTGTAATCTTGAGGAGAATTCACAGTGAGTTAGCCACTCATCCATCAAATATATAACCACATAAGTAGCACAGGTTGCCTAAGTGATTTTCAAGTTTGGACTGATGAGGAGCAGAGTACCACTGTTGAAGATGCATGATCGTGTTGTCAAGAGTTGCTACGTGGTTTCGTAGCTCTAGATCTGTTATGATTTGCTTTGTTTACATGTAACATTATTTCACTTTGTAATCGTAAGTATTGGGACATTTGTTTGTATAAGTCACTATGGGCAATCTCTTGTACATTCTAATTGTAATACAAATTCTCCTTTATGTTGATTGTCCATCCTATACTAACTGCTTACTCTGAATGAAAGAAAAAAAAAAGACGTGTAATTTTGGCTCTCTATAGGTTAACACTTGGGTTTTTGGGAAATGGGTCATATACTCGGGTCCCGAAAAGTCGGGGCGTTACAGTATGAGAATGGAATGTATGTGCATCTCGTGCTGTGTAAATGCAGTCGGCAATGAGGTGAACCATGATGCTGAGAAGACACAAAGGAATACTCTCACAGATGTTGTAGAGAATATCTAACATATACGGGGTAATGTCAAACTTATTTGTTCCCCTCGGATAAACATTTAGGTAGAAGATATTGTGGAGCACCTTATAGTTATCTTCCATATTTGATGCTCTCAATGCATTACCCTGATACTACGACACATTCTGTCCCTTACAGAAATACTTGGTGATTTGTATCCGTACATCTACGGAATCAATGTCGTGATCAGTTAACCCTCAAAATATGGTTGGAATCCCTATAAGCAAGGCAACTACCCCAAGAGTAATGGTAGTGGAGGTCTCTCCAATGGTGACTATAAAAGAAGCAGGGTGCAATACCAGTGAGTGACAGTAGGACAAAAATCTGATCACTTGTTCATTTCTAACTCTCCCTCCAAAATTTAGGACGTTACTCCAACCAACTTTCTCCGAAATTTCAAGTATCCCAAATGGTCGGATGCACTCGTGATCGATCTTTTCTTGTACACCATTTTTCTGACACAAAATTTGTCATACGACTTCTCAGGAGGAGGAGGAACCTATGGGATCAATACCTCTGGTTGAACAGGTGGAGAAGGAGCATGAGTGGGAGTACTCCGTTGAGTACGAACTCGTCTAGCAGGTGATTCAGTCGGGGAAGTTGGTTCGTCCGCCCATTCCGAGCTAGGTCTTAATCAGAGTTTAGTTCGATCTCCCCTCGAGGACTCTCCAACCGCAGTCTTTTTCCCTTTCTCCTTCGACATTACGACTGTTTGGATGGATTGAAGAGTGATAAAGTAAGAAAGATCTGCAAAACCCAAAATCGGTTGTAGCACACTACCGAAACGAATGAGAGAATCACGAATATATAGTGAGAATCTTACCTAAACAATACTAATACTGTGAGGAAGGGCTTGGAAGATGGCCTCTGATACTCCAAACGGCTTGGAAGAGGGGCTTTGAAGAAGGGCTTGAAATGAAGGCTTGAGAGAAGAAGCAATGCAAAGTGGAGAAGAAAATAGTAAACGCATGAAAACAGTGAAGTGGATACTGAAAACAGTAAATGCAGAAAACGAAGGGTAGTAATAAAAACCCAGCCCTGCTCGATATTATCGAACACTATTCAATATTATCGAATACATGCTCGATAATATTGAACACTTCTCGATAATATAGGAGATGTTTTTTCCCTCTGCGATTAAGTGTATGAGACGATTTTATCGAGCAATGCTCATAATATCGAGATTTCATCAATTTTTCTGATTTAGCTACTGGACGATTTTTTGTTGTATTTCGATATTATCGATCAGTGATCGATATTATCGATTTTTACCTTTCATAATATTAAAAGATTGTCAATAGATGTCAATACGAGCTATTCCAAGTACCTCACTGGACCAAAATGAGCTAGTTATCGATATTATCGATCAGTGCTCGATATTATCAATGACTTATGCTCGATATAATCGGCGATAGATCGATTATATCGACGAACAACTTTTTCATATTTGAATGTCCTTACTCGATATTATCAAGTATGTCTCGATATATCGAGATTTGAATATCGATATTATCGAACGCTGCTCGATAATATCGACAATTCATCCATCTTTTCGATTTTGTTGCTGGACATTTTTGGCTATATCTTCAATTTATCGAACCATTGTCGATAATATCGATATATGGTCGATATACTTCATTATTAGCTTCCATATCTTAGCTTTCTGGACAAAATGACTTTAGTTATCGATGATATCGATGGTAAATCGATAATATCGATAACTTGAGTCGATAGTATCGAAGGTAGACCGATATTATCGAGGAGCACTTTTTACAATTTTTTTTCTTTTTGAGGTTTTTTTTTTTTTTTTTTGTTACAAATAGTCTCTCCTCTCATGTAGTGGTCTTTCATCATCAGTTTCACATGTCGATTACAATATCGAGACTAAATTAGTATCAAACTGCTATAACTAAGCTCCTGATTGGTATATACGTAAAAAACTGGTAGATGCTAACAAAAAGTTTGTATATACTACAACTAAGGCCCCAAAGGTTAAACTCAACGCGTTCTACATATAGCGTGGAAAATATTAATCCCATTTCAACATTTTGTCTGTTTTAACTGTGCCCAAGATGGGTAAATAGCTCTTCATCAGTTGATAAAGTCGTCTGGTACGGTATTCTAGTCACACACCGTATATGATGTATCATAAGAAGTCACTCACTTAAAGGACCATGTAATTTGCACATGTTTTGACTTTAAGACCCCCACAAGTTCAGGTTAAAAAGGAGACTCGTCCAACAACATGCAAAGGGATTACCTGCTGATACGTAGTCACGAGAGAAGAGATCTGGTCAGTGAAATGTTGATGAGTTTCATCTGCCATCATTCGATATTAGCTTCTGTAACTTAGCTTACTTGACAAAATGTCTTTAGCGATATCATCGATGGTACATCGATAATATCGTTAACTTAAACTCGTTGATAATAAATGCAAACATGAAATTGAGGGGGGCAAAGTTGAAATTCAGCAGGGCAAACATGAAATTGAGCAGGGCAAACAAAAAATTCAGTGGGGGAAACTGAAATTTGAGCGGGGCAAAGATGAAATTCAGCGGGGGAAACTGAAAATTCAGCGGGGAAAACTTGAAATTCAGTGGGGAAAACATGAAATTGAGTAGGGCAAACTTGAAATTCAGCGAGGCAAACATGAAATTGAGCGGGGCAAATTAGAAATTAAGCGGGGCAAACTAGAAATCCAGTGGGGGAAAATGAAATTTGAGCGGGGCAAACATGAAATTTAGCGGGGGAAACTAGAAATTAAGCGGGGCAAACTTGAAATTGAGCGGGGCAAACATGAAATTGAGCAGGGCAACTAGAAATCCAGTGGGGGAAACTGAAATTTGACGGGGTAAATAAGAAATTGAGCGGGGGAAGCTGGAAATTGAGCGGGGCAAACATGAAATTTAGCGGGGCAAACATAACATTGAGCAAGACAAACTGAAAATTGAGCAAGGCAAACTGGAAATTGCGCGAGGAAAACTAGAAATTCAGCGAGGAAAACTGGAAGTTCGGCGAGGCAAACATGAAATTCAGTTACGCAAGCAAAAAGGAAATAGAGCGAGCCTAGCGTGAAATTGAGCTGGGCAAACATGAAATAGAGCGAGCCTAGCATGAAATTGAGCTGGGCAAATATTAAATAAAGCGAGCCTAGCATGAAATTAAGTGAGCCCTAGAATGAACTTGAGTGAGCTTTAAATGGAATTGAGCTAGTTTCACATGAATTTGAACGATCAACACATAAAATTGACTAAGCCTAACAACTGAAATTGTACGAGCCTGACATGAAATTCACCGATCCTAACATGGAATTGACCGAACTTCACATGAAATTGAACGAGTTGTCAATCAATTGTCATCGACTTGGGCTTGTCTCAATTTTCGTGAGTTCTTCTTCAAATTCAACATGAAATTCAGCGGGGTAAACTGAAATTTAAGCGAGGCAAACTTGAAATTCAGCAGGGCAAACATGAAATTTGAGCGAGGCAAACATGAAATTGAGCGGGGCAAACATGAAATTTAGTGGGGTAAATTGAAATATGAGCGAGGCAAATGTGAAATATACTATTGAAATGGTACATGAGTGGGGAACAATTACAGGTAATAAATATTCATTGATTATAAATTTTATTCAGTTAAAATGGTACAAGGTATATCAAACAATGTATATAATACAACATCTCACAAAAATTCCTCCCATGCCCTTGACAAATATCATCTACGGTTTACAGACAAGCAATCATATGTTATTGACTTCCTCCAATCGGCGGTGAATTTTTGCATGTCTATTCCTGCCAAGGTAAGACCACTACACAATATGTCGATCAATTTCATTACGAATATGCCACAGTGACAACAATTGTCCTGCTTCGGCACCGATTCATCAACTTTGGCAGTTCACTTCTTCCCTTCAAGTGCAGTGCTGTCTCCAGTGACATAGAAGATAATGGGGAGTGCCTCGGTCATCTTCTTGATCTTCTGCTTGCACTTTAATAATGCATTTGTGCGTAAACTATCCACAATAACGATCTCTCTTTCTCTAGGACAGATGCCCATCAAGAACCAATGAGAATTATCATGGTTCACAGGCGCATACACCTGTCCATGATACAAAAAATAATATATTAGTCAAAATATGAGAGAACACATTATAACCAGAGTTGATGTTTTGTGACGAATGCATTACCCATTCATAACCCCAAATCGCCTTGGCGTACGGTTGCTCCCGCTGCTTAGCAATTGCATAGGCTGTGCTCATCTCGCCTATTAGCGACGCACGTTCTGACCCTGACTTGGAATCCCGGTATGCGATCAAAATCGGCAAACACCCCTCAAGGCATTGCTGTTACAAACATGATCAAAGATCAATACAAGTAAGAAAATAAATAAATAAAAAAAAAACAGATTAAGGATTGTCCGAATTAAACAGTTACCGTAAAATAAGTGGGACAGAACTTGCAATCGTCAAAATATACTATTGACATGTTAGATTGCCTTTTCTCAAGGAAATCAATATATTTGTCGATAGCCTAATCAATAGGATAATATGATTTAGCCATAAATTAATATAAGAAATAAATATATGTAAATCAATGCATATAACATCAGAATTAGTAATACTTACCACGCTATCAACCCAGGCATTCTTCACCCATATGGTACTGAACCAACAAGACGCCGCCGTGTCCTTGTTCGCCTCATATCAGTCCTCTAGTTCTTTCAATTCCTGCACTGATTGCATCTTGAATGGATCTATCGGTACAGGAAATGATATCAGAGAAGTAGCAAAAGTTGTTGCTTACTCAGATTCGAGAACCAAACCGGAGGTGGTTGTATCAAATGCAGACAGGGACAAGTACTGAAAAACCTTATAATATGACGGCTTCAGTACCCTCTTAGCTCTCCTTTGATAAACGGGAGGAGAAATGGGTGCTTCATCCAATACATTACCCTCGACAATACTATACGATTGCACCTCCAACTCCTCATGTCTAAGTTCTTTCTCTTCAATATCATCTATTCCCCTCTCTTCTTCAACTCCTCACCCTCATTCTCCCTCATAAAATGTCCCCTCTGTGTACAACAATCTTCCTTCTCCTTATTAAATTCCTCTCTCTCCTTCGCTAACTTTTCCTTCTCCTCAAAAAACAATTCCTTATCCCTCTTTAATTGCACTCTCTCATTCAAATCCTCTCTCTCCATCTTCAATGCTTCTTTCTCTTTCAACAACGCCTCCCTCTTATCAAACCTCTCTTCTTTCCTTCTCAACGCTTCCTTCTTTTTCCTCAATTCTTCCCTCTCATTCTTCAATTCCTCTCTCTCCTTCTTCAACTCTTCTCTTTCAACCCTGTATTCATCCATAAAAAGAACATTCTTCATAATATCCCCCCCGGTCCCTCTCCCTCCACGTCTTTTTCATCATTTTCATCTGCTTCATCATCCTCATCATAATCATTATTGTTACCCTCCTCCTCATCTTCCTGAGTCTCAATGACTTAATTACAAAATGTATCAATGAATATGTAAGAGTCGGGATACTTTTACAATAGCATTGGAATTACGGACCGACAGAATTAAAGCAGAAAAAATATAGTTCATTTTTCATAACATCTCACCTAGAAACTATCACGGACCAAGCGAACAACGTCCATTTCCCATTCTCGTAGGGTCGGTTCTAAGGTCATTACTACTAATGTCTGTAAAAGAACAAAGACTAATGTTAATAAAAAAACGTATATGTCAAATTAAGCAAAGTAAATGTTAGAGAAATATATATACTTACATCTTTACTCTCGAAAATAGCATGTATTTTGTTGTACCTCTAACCCTTCCAACCTCGATATTGAATGAAGCGTGGAATTTGATGGGGGAATATACGAAACAACACACTCTCGTAGGGCCGGTAATCTCTCTACCGCCCATATCTGTTATAATGAAATTGCATCGGATAAAAAATTCACAATTGACTATAATAGACCGTAATCATGTAGAAAATAAGAAGTGTTCTTACTTGTAGAGGAAGGATGCAACCACATACAGTGTAGCGAGGCGCACTTGATGCAATAACGCTAGCTTCAACTCCTTGTGACATTGTATAGTATGACAAACTACCCCAAGGATAGCTATAGAAATCATCTAGCGAGTCGACCAGGTAAATATAATCCATGTTGCACATGGTTTTCGGTTCGGTGCCCCTAACAAAGCACTCCACAAACATAAGTAGGACAACCTTCACGACATCCTCGTGCTTATTGGTGTCAACTAATCTTTCAAACACATCCATTAAGTGCTTTTTAAAAATTGGATATTCTTTGAAGTATGTCTTTTAATGTACTTGTAGTGGGACGATTTTTCGGTATTGTAAGCTCTTTGGTCTTAAGCCCCGTAATAAGGGCGAAGTCCATCTCCGTGAACTGCAATCATCCCCCTTAGTCTCAAATACTAGATCACCTTTATATCTTAGAAAAAGAATGTGAAATAAAGCCTCTATCAATCTAAAGGATGTAATATGCAATAAAAACGAAAATGGGGATTGGCTTCATGCTTCTCTACTCCACCCTTCACCTTCTCAAGCTACCATTTCAGTGTACACCTAGAGTTTGGGTTTGGGATTACAGCAGAAGATTCGTCACTTGCAAACATGAATTGGAAAACATATCAAATATAAAGTTCACATGATACTTAGTTAATCATAGTGTACTAAATCAGACATAATTGAAAACAATGTAGCACTTGGTGAATTTGAACAAGCTTCATATGAAATCGAAATAGAAATTTAGCGAGGAAAAATCAGAAATTGAGCAAGACAAACTATCAAAATGAGTGAAGTAAACTATCAAAATGAGCGAGGCAAACTAGAAAATGAGCGAGGCGACCTATGAATTGAGCGGGACAACATAGAAATTGAGCAAGGCAAACTAAAAAAATGAGCACACCTTGATCCATAGCTCAAGTGGTAGACTGAGTGAAAGATACCTCGTCTCAACGCTGAGGTCTTGGTATCGATTCCCTAGTGGGGGTGGCTAACAGTGAAGTGTGAATTGACAGTTGGGGTGTACTAACAAGCTTTAAAAAAAAAAAACTGAATAAAATGAGCGGGGCAAACATGAAATTCAGCGGGGCAAACTGAAAATTGAGCAGGGCAAACATGAAATTGAGTGGGGCAAACTGAAATTTGAGCGGGGCAAACATAAAATTCAGCTGGGCAAACATGAAATTGAGTCGGGCAAGGCAAACATGAAATTTGAGCGGGGCAAACATGAAATTGACCAGGGCAAACTAAAATTTGAGCGGGGCAAACATGAAATTTGAGTGGGGCAAACTAAAATTTGAGCGGGGCAAACATGAAATTCAGCGGGGCAAACTGAATTTAAGAGGGGCAAACATGAAATTTGAGCAGGGCAAACATGAAATTCAGCAGGGGAAACATGAAATTCAGCGGGGCAAACATGAAATTCAGCGGGGCAAACTGAAAATTTGAGCGAGGCAAACATGAAATTGAGCGAGGCAAACTGAAATTTGAGCAGGGCAAACTGAAATTTGAGCGGGGCAAACATGAAATTGAGCGGGGCAAACATGAAATTAAGCGGGGCAAATTAAAATTCGAGCGTAGCAAACATGAAATTTAGTGGGGGAAACATGAAATTGAGCGGGGCAAACATGAAATTCAGCGGGGCAAACATGAATTTCAGTGGGGGAAACTGAAAATCGAGCGGGGCAAACTAGAAATTCAGTGGGGCAATTGAAATTTGAGTGGGGAAAACATGAAATTCAGTGGGGCAAACATGAGATTCAACGGGGTAAACATGAAATTCAGCAGGGTAAACTGAAATTTGAGCGGGGGCAAAGTATAATCCTCGGATGAGCGGGAGAGGAAGTGTTCAAGTTCCGAATTATATTGCCTAACGGTGTCATCATAGACTTCATGTTATATGGACTTGGGGAGAACATATTCGTCGATGAATTTATTAATGCCATGAGAGTAGAGTTTCAGAGATTTGTAAAAAGAACACCTGCAATTACACGGAAGATAATGTGGGATGGAGACGTTTATTTTGAATATCAATAAGCGAGGCAAACTATCAAAATGAGCAAGGCAAACTCGAAAATGAGTGAGGCGATCTATAAATTGAGTGGGGCAACCTAGAAATCAAGCGAGGCAAATTGGAAAAATGAGCGAGGCAACCTAAAAATTGAGCGGGGCAAATAGTAAATTGAGCGGGCAAACTTGAAATTGAGCGGGGTAAATTGAAAATTGAGCGGGGCAAACTGGAAATTGAGCGGGTCAAACTGGAAATTGAGCTGGGCAAACTTGAAATTGAGCAGGTCAAACTTGAAATTGGGTAAGGCAAGCTGAAAATTGAGCGGGGTAAACTTGAAATTGAGCGAGACAAACTGAAATTTGAGCGAGGCAACCAAGAAACTAAGTTGGGCAAACTGAAAATTGAGTGGGGCAAACTGGAAATTGAGTGGAGCAAACTTAACATTGAGCGAGTCAACCTAGAAATTGAGTGAGAGAAATATGAAATTCAGCGACGCTAACATGAAATTCAGCGAGTGTAACATGAATTTCAATGAACTTGAAATGAAATTGAACTAGCCTAACACATAATTGAACGAGCTTCACATGAAATTCAACGAGTACTTTGGTGAAGTTGACCGAGCAATTAATGAAAATGACAAAGCGGTTCATAGATTTTCTGTTGCATCACATGAATCTTTGGATATTCCCGGTCATATCTTTATCATTTGTCTGTCAAATTCATGAATTACTCGAGGAATTCAACCAATCAGGAACCGGAAATGTCGGCGACAACTCGAGCATATTGCCAAGAAGTAGGTCAAATAGACCAAGAACTCTTGAAATTGGAAATCAGTTTGATTAGTATGCTTTTATCATACTGAGTTAACTGATTTGGGCCCACCTTGAATGTACGTGGACTATCCACGACATTCATCTGTTTTTTCATCTATATTAAAGGTTTGAGCCCATAATCGTAGCATATCCAAATATCAGGTGGATCATACGAAAGGAAACAGTGATTCAATCGTAGAAAGCTTGCTACGCCCCACAATGATGTTTTATTTATAATCCATCATGTTCATCAGATGATGTATACATAAATGAACCAAAAACCCAGATGCAAGCTTCATCCAATAAGCAATATATTAAAATATACTTGTGGTGCGTGCTTTCTTCAGTGGACCGGCCATTTTCAGAAGATGAGAAAATGCTGATATATGGAGAGGATACAATCCAATGGGAGAATGGTGCGATTCAATAGAGGGATTTTTGTGCTGAAAAAAAGGGTTTTTTGTCTCTTTCTTAGTGGAAATGGAGTGAGGAAAGGGAGTGAAAGCAACAGGAGTGAAAGCAACGACAGTGAAGAGTAGGGGTATTTTCATCCTCAAATGCTATGACCGTACGTGAAAAGTCTAAGTTGGGAAGGGAAGGTTTGGATCCTTCATAAAAGACGCTGGCTAAAAGGTGGGGTCTACAGTGATAATTTTCTCATCTGTCTATATATTGAGAGATGGTCGGGGTGCTCCCAGAGCATTACAAGTTATAGTGCTCTTAGTTGCATTGGGATATTTAAACAGTATAATCCATTGATCTAGACCGTTCATTAGATTCAGCGAATATTTGGTGTGTTGCCATGCAAAAATCACGCAGATCCCATACGTATAAATCATTTTAGCGATGGTATTTAACATGTACGGTCAAGATAATTAGTATAAAATAAGTATGCTTATGACTTTAAAGAATCATTTTTATTAGCCAATTTTAACTATCTCATCCATGGCTTAAGCCACAAATAGCGGTAGAGAATAAGGCCAAATTAAAGATGAATTGGATCATCCAATCAATATAGTTTGTTATTATGGCACAGTAAATGTATTCTTAACTTAATGGATGGTTCAGATCAATCAAATCTATATAAAATGTCATTGATCGATGGTTAATGTTTGTTGGATTGGTACAGTGTTTGCATGTAGCTCACAAAGCATGCATGGGTGAAGCCCCTGAAGAATATGAACCAATGAATAGGATTGAATTAGACTCCCCAAGTTGACCGATACAACCAAGAGCACCTAATCATTTCTCTATAATTGTGTGTGTATATATGGGAAATACTTCTATGCGGTGGACCTCACGGGAACTTCTCCTGAGGTCACGGGAACTTCCCCTGAGGTCGAGTTGTGTGGGCCCCACCATGATGTGTGTCGAACATCAACACCTTGCATTTGATGGTCCCCTTTAAATTATAGGATATCCCAAAAATCAGCTCAGGTGGGCCATACCATCTAAAACCATGTAAAGACATGCCTAAAACATATAAAAGCACTTGGTGGAGCCCACCTCAAATTTGGATGCATCTGAACTTGGTCTGGCCCCTCATCCAAGTGGGACACACATAATGAATGGTTTGGATTTATGAACCACATCTCTGTGGGCCCAAGAAATGATTATGAATGTTTTAATGGGAGGGTAACCCCTCTCAACTTTTGTATGTGGTGTGGCTCACACAAGTCATGGGTTGAATTAATCTTTAAGCCCGAGGCCTACCATGGAATGGTGCATCTAATTGATGGGGTAGATGTTTGACACCCATCACGGTGGGGCCCACACACCATTTCCATATATATACATACACACACATACATTTTTGCCCCATAATTAGTGCGACATTTTTCCCCACAATTAGTTTCCCATGGCAGAAAACTTCACTTGTTTAAAGGACTAAAAAACATTTTAAACAAAATTATGGGCATGTTGGGTATTCGAAATTGTGCATGCTTAACAAATTGTGGTTAAGATTTCTCCAGCAATTGAACTCAACAGTTAAGATTTACTCTGCTTTATTCATTCTTTCAATAAGAGTAGCCCATGAGAAACATCTCTCTTATGCACATAGCCTATAGTATCTACCATGTCATACATGATCCACTTTGTCCATTTGGTGAGAACCATCATTTTAACCGTTCATACAAAATATCAGCCCAATAAAATACTCATATGGATCACGCTAATGGGGAGCATTCTAAAGTTGCTTCTAAATCTACCAAGTTCACGTTGCGTGGCTCACTTGAGCTTTTTAACTAGCTAATGTTTACATTTTCTCTTCATATTGGCAAGTTGGATCATGTAAACATTTTTTTTTGATGGATTTAACTGGAATATATATATATATATATATATATATATATATATATATTATATATATATATATATATATATATATATATATATATTAAAGACTTTGAATATAAATCTAATGAGCACAATGAATTTTATACCTGAAACAAGATGGACCCATGGACTTGAATGTCTTACACACCACCTAAAATTCATGTTATAACGGGATTCGGTCTCCTTGCTTCTCTCCCCTTTTCTTTGCCCTTTGAATTTTTCTCCCTTTCTTGTTTTTATCATATCCTTGCTCCACATTCATTGCACATGTCATACCCCCAATTTTCTTTACTATTAAACTAAAAAAAATAAAAAAAAATCATGGATGGCGTGAATTTTCTTACACTATAAGTCGTTTCTCCCATGTTAGTGAAAGTATCCATAATAGGTACCTAGTGAGAGGTACCAAGTGCTTTTCTTTTAAACGAGTTTCTCATTTTCTGAATTTGTCAAGGGAGTGAGGGAGGTTTTTGGATTTGCCCCAAACCCATAAGCTTTTGAGGGGCAGGGTTAAGCAATCCAAGAATTTAACAAATCCCAAACAAAAAATAAAAAGGGGAGATGCAAAATCTATGGATTTCACAAATCCCTACCCCAACTTCACAACCCTTTTATGTCAGCCCGTTCCATAAGAAATGTATGAGGGGGTTGTTGTTTTTTATGTCTTAATCCATTTAGAAACAAGGTCTGTCGATGACATCGAACAACTGCTCAATCCCATCAATAATTTTAGAATTTCTTCAATCGATTGCTGGAGTATTGGGTACTTATTCGATGCCATCGAAACCCATCGAAGTGCAATCGAGAAAATATGATTTTTCATGTTTTATCTTTGGACTATTTTGGTGTTATTTCGATCTCATCGAAGTGGGTTTGATGCCATCGATGGTCTGTCGATGACATCGAAGTCCTATCGAAGGTCTCATTGAACGTATCACAGAGTTACGCAGAGTTGCGTATTTGCGAGATTTGTTTTCGATTTTGATGGTGATTCTTCTTAAGGCTATATGTAGGGGTGTAATTGGGATTGGGGTGTATCTCAAAGCTTTCCAATTCATTCTTAGGGTTTCAAGGGTGTAGCTTGGGGTGATTCGAGGTTATTCGGATCGAGTATTCTCTAAACTCTTGTAATTTCTAATTTCATAGTGTTCATCTATTACTTTATGCCGTATTTTTTTTCCCAAAAGAGTTTTTCCACATTATAATCGGAGTGTTTATGTTTATGTTTGATTGATGCGATTGGATTACTTCACTCGATTCATCTCTGTGTGCTTCCGCGGTCCCCCAACAAGTGGTATCAGAGATAACGTTAGGGCGCCAGCTTGAATCTGAAAGTGAGTATCAATGGCTGTCAATCCTAAGTATGATGTTGAGAAGTACTCCGGGAAAAATATTTTTAAATTATAGAAGGTCAAGATGATTGGCCTATTAGTTCAACAAGAATTAGACGAAGTCCTTAAGAAGCGACCAGAATCTATAGATGACAATGAATAAAACAAACTGGATAAAAAATGAGAACATCCATCCAATTGTACCTAATGGATGAAGTCCTCTACAATGTCATATGAAAGAAAATTGCAATAGGTCAGTGGGTGAAGTTGGAGGACATATATGTGAAGAAGTCCCTTGAAAATCGCATGCACTTGAAGTTGCAGTTGTTCAACTTTAAGATGGTAGAGGAAGGAGATGTTGAGGCCCACATTAGCAACTTTAACAAGATGATCTGTAAATTGCTGGTTGTGGAGGAAGTGATCAAGGATGAAGATCAGGCTTGCATCTTGTTGAATTCTCTCCTGGTTTCGTATGAGTCCTTTAAAGACACATTGTGCATCAGTAAATCATCCCTTAGTGTCGATACCGTTATTTCGACCCTTCAAGGAAAAGCGATGAGAAAGAAAAAAAGGTAGCATGGGGGCCTTTACTAATGCATTAATTATGAGGGGTAGAATTCCGAGCGAGACGGTGGATCTTCTCGATCAAGATCCAAATCCATAGGCAAGGGCAAGGGAAAATTAAAGTCTTGGAATTGTGGGATGTTAGGACACATGAAAAAAGATTGCACAAATCATAAAGTAAAGAAAGAGAATTCAAAGGCTTCTTCTAGGGAGGCCAACACTGCCACGTCTGATGAAGGTACAAGCGGAAGTGATGTGTTGTCAGTGTCTATGTGTAACGCCCTGAAAATCGGAGGTCGAGCATAAACTCAACTCCCGAGTTCCAGAACATCACTTATGCAACAAAATGAATGATGATTGAATGTTGACTATATTCGAGCATTGAACATGAGTGAGATTAAGCCAAAACAGCATATCATACTCCAGAGACAGTTAATTTTGCAAGCGAAAGACTGTGATAGATAGTAAAATATATAAACTATGATGAGTCTCCAGAGTGTGATAACATTACCAGGTTAAATAAATACAAGTGCAGTTCTAAAATGTACCAAATGTGAGGAAGCGTAATGCCTCTTATCCCATGTACCATAGCCCCGTCAATACAATATCAGGTCTTCATTGACCTGCCAGAGAGATACAGATAGGAGAATTCCTCCTATCATCATAGAAGTAGTCCGGCTCTGCTTCACAAGCATCGCCATCACCTGAAACTCAACAAATCTGGTTGGTGTTGCAAACACCGTCCCGTAACGTGGGAGTGAGTGATCAACTCAGTGGAACAGTAAAGCATAGGTTAACATGTTATCAATTTAATCAAGCAGTAATGATAAAGCAATACAAATCAAACAATTCTAACTACTCTTGTTAAGTGCGGGAATGAAATGACATGATGCTGTATGCCCTTGCCAAACCACCCTCAAGCGACATCATCTTACGTTCGCGAATGCTTAACTCCCTCAATGCGCCACATCTACAAAGCACATGCGGTGCGATGATGCTCATGATTACCAAGTTATTATTAGTCCATTTCAACCAGCAGTATTGGGAAACTAAGGTACCTCCCTTGTATCATTCCCAAACATGATCCATTCTAGGGTCGTCAATCCTAGTTAATCTCATACGATATTATGGTTTGAGAAGCATAGTGAAGGCATCGCAAAGGGCTCGTCACCCGTCAGCGCGGATACAGATCTCACCGTATGCGGCTCAATTGCTGGCCGTCAGCTCGAGTGCAGGTCTCACCGTACTCGGCTCAATCACTAGCCGTCAGCTCGAGTACAGGTCTCACCGTACTCGGCTCAACTCATACTCTAGTTACTGTGGAAGACTCGTCGCCAATCACAGACACTTGGAGTATACTCGAAGATACTACGGAGGACTCGTCGCCCGTCAGCACGAGTATAGGTCTCACCGCACTCGGCTCTCGCCGTAAGTATCGACAGCTCGAATACAGTGTCCCATACCACCATATTCGGCTCACGAGTTGGTTGCGCAATGGTCACTACGGGGAGGCACATGGCCCCAGCGTAGGCCGACAGCTCGACCACGGTGTCCCATACCACCATGCCCGGCTCATGCGTCTTAGCGGATCGGGTACCATGGTTAAAAGGGGTTCCACTGGTAAGTTTGGTACCCTAGGTTCAAGCAGTAGCGTCCAAACAGGGTAAACATGCATAAGACAGATCGGGTTACTTGACGAGCTCGACTAGCACGATCGCCCATTGAGCTGCACGACATGAAATGCAAAAACAACTTCGTGTGGCCTAGCCACTGCCGACAGGCAACGCACGACTCGAGTTCGTCGAACACATCCCACGTGGTAAATGAATCACAGCCACGAGTTCAATCCCGTTACCGATTGCCTGGGCCATAATCATAGCCCCAAACATAATCAATTGCAGATAGATAAAGCAGTAATGGATCAGGATTCAAATCATGTAATCAAAGTCTGGTATTATCCGTTTAGGGCTGCCAGGGCTGTTGCATGCACTCGTTGCTCCGCTCCCCCATCACCCATGACGGATCATACAACGTAGATATAAATTTAAGCATATACATTACATAGTTAAAATCATAAAGCAGTTGAGCATGTTATGAATCACAATACAAGCATGAGTTTGTACATGTTCAATTCCTAATCACACAACTATCAAAGGAGATCATACAGATAGTTAAAAGAGGTTGAGAATCATATCTCAACACCCTTATACTTTACATTTGCTAACTACTACTCATTCAGACATTTCAAGAAACACTTAAACAAACATACATCAACATACACGACATATGTCGATCACATAGGCATTAGGCCAAATCCTTTCACTAGGGAGTTGCCCCAATCATAACACGCGTACACCCACGACGGATAGTCATGGCAAGCAGGAATCCAAGTTCCATATTCATTCAGTCATTTCCACAAACACTTGGGCCACACATTTTAGCGTATATAGTGTAGATTGGCCGTGGCGTGACTTAGGGCAAATCCTTTCGTCAAAGGAGTATCGCCAAAACATAAATCATGAATCCATGACAATTAGTCATGGCGAGCACGAATGAGAATTCCATGCTCATTCAGTCATTTTCACAAACACTTAGAATACACTATTACAACATACATGGTGCATGTTAGCAAAACATGTATTAGGGTTATCCTTTAGCCAAGCGAGTATTTTATCCATGTATAATATATTACTACAGCAAATAATCATGATACATACATCTCCAAAATTTATACGTATACAGTATTTCTAGAATACACAATTTCAACATATGTAGCATTTACAAGTGAACATGTATTACGGCGATTCCTTTCGCCAAACTAGTATTTTATCCATATATAGTATAATCATACATTAAATAAACATGTCAAACATTTCTCAAAAAAAATACGTATACGGTATTTCTACGTATACCTAGAGTATGTGAAATTCCATATTCTACAACGTTAATCGAAACAGGAAACGGAAAGCACTTTGTACATGTGCAATTGCATGCAGATCATGAATCTATCATTATCTGACATTGAAAGCGTTGAAAACCATAACCTATACACCTAAAGTCCGCACCTTTGTGTCGTAGAATCGTAACGGAGTTGATAGGTTTGCTAAGCTTTCATCTACGGCAGTTTGGCACCCTAAGGAACAACATAGGTTAGCTATTTCATAACCTACAACCACCCAAGCCCCAAATCAGATTAGGGTTAGAGTTTCTTACCTAGAAACGACGTCGAAAACGCCGGAAAAATGTCTGGAAAGGGGCGGTGCAGCCCGTGTGGTGGCAGGGAACGACGGCAGGGAGATTCTCCCACTACTCCCTCACTTTCTCTCTCTTTTCCCTCTCTCAAATCCAAATTCGTATGGCTGAAATGGGAGAGGGTTTAAGGTCCTTATATAGTCTCAAAACTCACCGAAATAGACTCCTGTTCAAGGGTTACTGCTAATATAGGTAATTCGTCACTTTTCCAGCTCAAAAGAGAGGTTCTGGTGGCCCTCCTTGAGCCAAAGGTCGGACTTAAGTTCACAGACACCGGATCTACGTTCTATTAAGTTTTCATTTCAGTGGGATTTCCAGATCACGCGTGGCGGACCAGTTTCAGTTCAACGGTCAGCGGATCTCGATCGGAGGTTCTGAGTACATGTAAATGTGTATGAAATTTCTCCTGATCCGGGTGTAATTTGGTCCGATTCTGACGGTCAGGTTGCTTAATACTGATGCGCAAGCGAAGGTGCCAGATCACTATTCCCGATATTTTATTTTCAAAGGAATAGTGTTTTTCACACACCCTCACTCCGGATCGAAACGAATGGCCGTGGGACATCAGCTGGACCTGATTTTTGAGATGATTGTCAAGCCCAGTGAGGCGGTCCTAGTTCCTTAGCTTCGTGTTAATCGGACTTCCGATGTGCGATCTAGACCCATTACGAAGTTTCGTTTCATTCCCGAGAGCAGCCGGG
This sequence comes from Magnolia officinalis, assembly GCA_021015155.1. Lineage (NCBI taxonomy): Eukaryota > Viridiplantae > Streptophyta > Magnoliopsida > Magnoliales > Magnoliaceae > Magnolia > Magnolia officinalis. The sequence continues at coordinate 63,197,618 of JAJHSJ010000012.1, forward strand.
AAATGAGTTTGGTTCTAAACTTTAGGGTAACCTAGAGTCACTTGTTTTGCAAGTTTTGAGTCTTGCAGATTGTATTTAAAGCGATCCCAACGGATTTCATGGCTAATCGAGTTTTGCACTTAGTTAACTTTGTTAAATTTCTAAAGGATTTAATCCTAATTGTTTTCTGGTTGAGATGGTACTTAGGCCTTTGTAGTTTGTATATAAAGTGATCCAAGTTTTACTACTTAGCTAGTTTAAGATAGTGTCTAGGGCGAAAGTGCTTTGAAAAATTGAAAGCACAAGGTAGTGAAGGGTGGGATTTGTGAAGGAAATGGGTTAAGGAGCGATTTTAGACTGTGGGATTTAGTTTTGACAAGTTGGTAAGGTCTTAGGATCGACCCATTGCCTAAGGACGTCTAATCCCAGGTTGGCAAAAATCCGGGATGTTACACTATGATCGGACACTTATACGATGATCATAGGGATAAGTGGATTTTGGACACTGGGGCTTCATATCACATAACTCCTCATCGGATTTGGTTCACCGGTTATGGAGAGTAGGATGGTGGTCAGGTATTTATGAGCAATGATAATGCATGTAATGTTGTGGGTGTTGGTACGGTGCGCATCAAGGTGTTTGATGGGATGTAGTGTACCTTGACTGAGGTGAGGCATGCATGTTCTTGATATGAAGAAGAGTTTGATATCTCTTGGTGCAATCGAGGCGATTGGGTACATATTTATCGGCTTCAATGGTGTCCTTAAGGTTTCAAAAGGGGTACTCATAGTTATGAAAGCACAGAGGCACAAAAATCTTTATAGGTTGATCGGGAGCACTTCAACAAGTGGAGCTGCGGCGGATTCCACGTCTGCACGTATGTGACATGCACACCTAGGTCACATGAGAGAGTGGGGCATGAAGGTACTTTCTGATCGTTGTTTAATTCGAAGTTTTAAATGTTTTAATTTAAATATATACGAGCATTGTATATATGGTAAACAATCTAGATTATCTTTTAATTCCAAAAAACGTGTATGTAAGGGTGTGCTTGATCATATGCATTCTATGTATGGGGGTCGTCGCTCGTGGTTTTCGATAAAGGGTCGTCATGGTCTGTCACATTCATTGACGACTACTCCAGAAAATTATGGATCTATTTTATGAAAAATAAATTCGATGTTTTCACTAACTTCAAGAAAATGGAAAGTAATGATGGAATAACAGACAGAGCGAAATGTGAAAGTTTTAAGGACAGATAACGACGATGAATTTACTTCAACTGAATTTAATCAATTCTACAAATATGAAGAGATCGTGAGGCACAACATAGTGCATCACACGCCACAACAAAATGGTGTGACTAAGCAGATGAATCGGACTCTCTTGGAGAGGGTCTGATGCATGATTAGTAATGTTGGGTTAAGTAAAGACCTATGGATTGAGGTCATTAACACGACTTGCTATTTGGTGAATTGGTACCCATTTATGACGATTGATTGCAAAATTTCAGAGGAAGTATGAAGTAGTTAGAAAGTATACTACTTAGGATTACGTGTGCTTGGTTGTGAAGCTTACTCTCATGTACCGTCAATTGAGAGAGATAAACTAGACTAAAGAGCAAAAAAAATACATATTTTTTTGCTATGGTGGTAGTATGAAAGGATATAAGCTGTATGACCAGGTCACACGAAAGATCATCATAATTAGCGGGGACTTCAAATTCGACGAAGGGTCTTTTTCCACAAGAATGAGCAAGATTAGCACAAGGAACCAAAAAGGTTGATTGTAAACGTTCATGTTGACGCATGTGATATTCGGGATAAGACAGACACGCAGATAGAGGTACAAGAGCAGGTGGAGTAGCCACCTATGAGAAGGACTTCGCCGAGGGATCGCAAGTTACTAACGAGATACAAGGATGACTCTAATATTACATATGCCATCATTATAGATGAGGGGGATTCGTCTACTCTTCAGGAGGCTCTTGAAGCGCATGATACAAAACAGTGGAAAGTAGTGATGTATGATGAGATTGACTCCTTCTACAAGCACGAGATGTGGGAGCTGGTGAAGCTTCTAGTTGGTCGAAAAGCGATCAGGTGCAAATGAATCTTCAAGGAAAAAACATGATAGATACAAGGCAAGGTTGGTAGCGAATGGTTACCCTTAAAGAGAATGAGTCGACTTCGCAAAGATATTTACGTCTGTTATAAGTAAGTATCTATCATATTTGTATTTGCCCTGGTTGCCCAATACGATCTCGAACTAGAACGAATAGATATGAAGACTGCATTCCTTCATGGGAAATTGGAAAGAGCATATTTACATGTAGCAACCAGAAGGCTACGAAATTAAAGAAGCAAGGAACAATGTTTGGAGGTTAAAGAGGTTGTTGTACAACCTAAAAAAGTTACCTAGGCAGTGATATAAAAAATTTGACTCTTTCATATTGAGTCAAGAGTTTTCCAGGAGTGAATACGATCATCGTGTCTATTACAAGATACTAAGTAACGGTAAATTCATCAACTTGGTATTGTATGTTTATGACATGTTGATTGTCAATCATAACGTATCTGACTTCAACTTATTGAAGACTCAGCTATCAGGGACATTCGAGAGGAAAGATTTGGGGGCTACAAAGAAAGTTCTCGACATAAATATACACAGAGATATGAAGAGGGGCAGGCTTTAGTTATCACATGTAGAATTCCTTAAGAAGAGATCGATCAAGTATGAGATGGACAAGGCAAAGTCGGTTAGCATTCCCCATGCGGCTAACTTCAAGCTATCTTCAGAACAATGTCCTAAAATAGATGAAAAAAAAAGATGTGTCTTGCGTGCCTTATTCGAATGCAGTGGGCAGTTTGATGTATGTCATGGTCTATAATAGACCAGATATTTCATAAGCGGTTGGTGTTGTGAGCAGATATATGTCTAACCCTAAAAAGCAATGCTGGGAAGCGGTGAAATGGCTAATGCGATACATTAAAGGTACGAAAGACTACGTCTTATCGTTTGAAAAGTCAGGGGCCAAGTTAGTTGGATATGTGGATTCAGATTACGTGGGCAATGTAGATTCTAAAAAGTCGACTTCAAGTTACTCATTTGTACTGGCAAGTGGAGCAATAAGTAATACATCGAAGCTTCAGTTTATGGTGACCCTTTCATAAACGAAGTAGAGTATATAGCAGTGACAGAGGTGTTGAAGGAAGGTGTTTGGTTGAGAGGCATGATAAATCAGTTAGGGCTTCAGCAGGAGGCCGTGCCAGTTAATTGTGATAGCGAGAACGTTATCAATTTAGCTAAAAACTCGGTTGATCACTCATGTACTAAACATATTGATATTCGTCACCATTTTATCCGATAGGTGCTTGAGGAATGAAGCATGACTCTAGAGAAGATTCACAGCGGTGTGAATCCAACAGACATGCTCACCAAAGTGGTTCATACAGAGAAGTTTAAGTTTTGTGCAACTTCTATGGACTTGACAAAGGCATAAAAGGAGGATGAAGTGTGCAGAGAAGCTATGATGTAAGACAGAGATAAGAGAAGAGAACAAGAAACTACATGATTAAAGATTGAAGACATGGTGGAGATTGTTGTTTTTGATGTCTTAAATCTATTTAGAAACAGGGTTTGTCGATGCCATCGACATACCATTTGATGTCATCGAACATCTGCTCAATCCCATTAAGAATTTCAGAATTTCTCCAGTTGGTTGTTGGACTATTTAAGTACGATGCCATCGAAACTTAAGTTCGTTGCCATCGAGACCCATCGAAGTGCAATCGAGAAAATCCGATTTTTCATGTTTTGTCTCTTGAATGTTTTGCTGTTATCTCGATGTCATCGAAGTGAGTTCGATGTCATCGATGGTCTATTGATGAGATCGAAGGTCCCATTTAGCAGAGTTGTGTATCTACAGGATTTGTTTTCGATTTTATTTGTGATTCTTACTAAGGCTATATATACGGGTATAATTGAGATTATGGTGTATCTCAGAGTTTTCCAATTCGTTTATAAGGTTTCAAGGGTGTAGCTTAGGGTGATTTAAGGTTGTTGGACCGGGTATTCTCTAAACTCTTGTAATTTCTGATTTCTGTCGCTTTATGCCATGGTTTTTTCTCAAATGGATTTTTCCATGTTAAAATTGGAGTGTTTGTGTTTATGCTTGATTGGTGCAATTGGATTACTTTGCTTGATCTATCAATGCATGCTTCCGCAGTCCCCTAACAAGAATTGTGCTACAAAGGATATGTGGGGTCCATTATTATGCTACATCTATTCCACATATTTATATTAATATGTTACTTAAAAACAATGCGGATATAAAATCCGAGTGAAGTTTATAATGCGTATATGCATTCGTCATTAGCGTATAAAGTTTATAATGCGTATATGCATCCGTCATTAGCGTATATGCATCCGTCATTAGCGTTGGTAATTAATTAATTAATTTTAGAAAAATCATTTCCAAATAAAAAATTAGGTAGATTTGAGACTTAAGTGGGCCACACCACAAAATAGTTGGAAATTGCTTACCATTGAAACCTACGTAAGAAATTTGTTTTTTCTTATGCATCTTTTGACATAATTAATTCTAATGAGACAATTCTTCTTTAGAATCCATTCCGCAGTAGTTTTTAAAATAATTACTTTTAAAAGGACAAAATGGAGTTTTTTAATGGACAATACGCATGCATAGTATGACAACCATATACTCAGGCACTAAAAAATTGGGCAGGTGGCATATATGTAACTGAAAGTTGACCGTCCAAATCATATAGGATCCACTATAGACACGTCATAGCCCCAAGATAGTACCGGTTAGACAATCCTAACCTCTTTTTAATGGACGACCATTGACAATTTCCAAACATCCACTCATTGAATTCAAAGGCTCGGTAAGCATCCACGCGGATGTGAATACTGCCGGTCAAAGATCCAAGACATCCATCAGGTAGGTCCCGCCATGTAGATACTCTTACGCAAAACTCAGGTTGGTCCACTTATTAAGTGGGTCATACCCATACTAATGGACGGCTTAGATCTCATTCACATACTGCATCAGATGGGCAGCCTTCTATACGCGCGTGGGGTTTACCAAAGCTTTAAATTTAAAATTTTGGTCTGGGACCCACCATTTGGACGGTTTAAATAAATTATTTAAATGTCCCTGTATACAATTTCTGTGTCCATGCGCATGGGGCTATCACAATCAACCGATATCAGACTTTTCTTACCGTAAAAACTGGTGTATAGAACGTAAATCTTTGCTGGCGGGCCAGTTCGTGAAAGTGGGCCAATGATTAGGTGATCCAAGCCGTTGATCTGGTGGTCCCATATGGATGGAGAACACCCAGAAATTCAGTTGTTGGGTTACAAGTGGACGGTTAAGCGTAAACTACAGTAACGGTCCACATTCAATTAGCCAACTAATGGTTCAGATTGTATATTCTGGTGAATTATGATTGATCTTACGAAATCAACCGTCAGATCCATTGGATGAATAGCCTGGAACTGTTGGCCCATCGAGTCCTATATATCCAATTGATGGAAATCCATTGGCCAGACGCCTAGAATTATACACTTGATGCAGGTTTCGGCTATAGCCAGAGTTGTACACGAGTCGAAGTTGCACAGCTCCACTTGGCTCAACCACTTAGCTTACCCCAGCCCGGCTCACTCCTTGAACCTGACTGGTCAGCTCAGCTCCATTCGATTGGCAGCTCGGGGAGTTTAAGCTTAGTTCAAGCCCCCCATAACATTTTCTCAAACTCACAAAGTGCACTTTCAATTTCCCACTAAATGTAAAGCAATGGCTTTAATTCACTTAGGCAATATAAAAATCATGATACAGGAGTATTTGTTTCATATTCATGCTTTCTTTATCATCAATCGACACTTCATTAAGTTATTTCATCAAATATTTGTTGAGCAATATTAATATTAAAATAATTAAGCTATTGAGCTAGTTCAATCCGAGTTCAGTTCGAGCTGGAGTTCAATCCACCCCGAGTCGATCTTGGGCAAGACCGGACTCAGCTCAAAATTTTTACAAGCTTAAAAAATCAGCTCAACTCAGGTCGAACTCAATTTTGAACCGAGTTAAATCAGGCTTTTTTCAGCCGAGTCGAGGGAGCTAACAATCTAACTTGGATCTTGTACCACCCTCAGTAGGGGGTGTGGGCCCCACTGAGCAACGGCTGTCAGATGGTCAGTTTCTATTCATATTTTACATGGGATGAGTACCATTCATCTATATTAAGTACCCATCCGTGTATGGCCCGTAAATTAAAATATTTCCCAGATACGTAGAATCCTAACTAAGAAATAAAATACAGTAACAGTTCACATTCAACCAAGAAAAAAAGGCCAAATATCATGCAATGAGGATCTTTAAATCTGAATTATTTATATGCAATGTCCATCGAGGGTGGGAAACGTTATATCAATGGTTTGGATCATTGAACAATGGGTCCCACATTTCCAAATTAAAAAATGGTACTGTATGATGTGTAGTGTGGCCGAATGCCGGAGAATAAAATTCTCTCACAGATACTGACGTAATGTCCACGTCCATCGGTCTTATGCAGCCAACATGGAACTTACACACGAAATCATAACCGTTAAAAATCTAGGCCCCAACTTGAAAATCATCTTTTGTGAAAATCAAGTGTAGAATTTATCAGTTTTGCCATTCAGAATAAATTCAATGGTCGTCCATTGTTTTCTATGGCTGGATAATCTGATGAATGGATCTACCTGGTTTTTGTGCAGGTAGTCATCTTCAAAGTGGGGTCCACATTTTGTGCAGCTCTCATACATGTACGCATGACATGTTGGCATTAATCGAGATGGATGTCGACGTGGAATCTTAAGAAATGATAAGGGGTCAAGTACTTTCGTCCAAACACCCTTCGACGGTATCGATGTATTGGTACTCTGGCGGAGTTCGATGGTTAATACACTGGCACTCTGATAGTGTACACGTGCTATGATATTAACCCAAATAGGACCGTCAATTTTGTGAGAAGCACTGTAAATAGTGTCAATGTCCCAGGATCATATTGATTAAACGATCTTAGAATCTGATTAAAAGACACTTGTTCGTTGAATGAGGACCTTCAGCTATTTTTCATTTTGACCGTGAATTAAATGCGCAGCTAGGAAAAGTGAAATAATGTAATCTTGTGGTTTAGAGCCCTACAAGTTATAGGTCTCCTTAGTTGCAATGGGACACTTAACACGTATTTCTTGGCCTACCATGTAAGTATCACACTAATCTTAAAATATTGACCATCTGATTAGTGGCCTCTAATATGGATGGTCAAGATCAGTTTTATAAATTCAATTTGATTTATTTATTTTATGATTTTGATAATAGATAACTTATGATTTTGAAGAATCACGTCCAACAGGCAACCATAGCCATTCCTTCTTTAGATTGGAAAAGGGATGACTGTGAAAGAGAAGACCAAATCAAAGATGGACTTATCATCTAATCAGTCTTATTTTTATATGGTAACCCAAAATGTTTTTTAGAATTAATCATCTCTGATCATGTAATCGGTCTACCAAAATGTTTTTTTTTTTACATATAATTAATCTGCAGTTCAAATCAAGCTATTGTACAATCTATATTATTGAATGCAACTAATAATAGTATAGCTTATACAAGTCTTAAGTGCATGAGCATATCTTATTAAAAAACTTAGGGGCTGTGGCGTGAAAGAAAATTAAATAGAGATAGAGAAAGAGAGTAACAGTATCTTTTATCAGCTACACGCAAAAGAAGAAAGAGAAAAAGTTTAGAAAAAGAGTATCATTATCTTTTACAGTCTACACGCAGAAAAAGAAAGAGAAAAAGTTTTGAAGATAGACCGTCAATGTTCTTCAGCTTATGCTAAGAGCCTAACAAATGTATTAAAAACCTCAGGATTAATGGAATGTGCAAAGTTAGGCTATTAAACCCATGGGATCGTAACATTCCACCACGCTCCAAAGCCAACATCCATAACAGTACACTCCATGGTAGCACACACTTTGGCCTCTATTCCAAGTAACCCTTTCTAGGGTGTAGCAACTACACTCTGCTTCCTCAGGTAGCCTTTTTTACATTGTGGTAACTTTCACTCTAGTTCAAGTTACCCTTTCTATAGTTCACCTTTCGATGACTTGAACACGGAATATGATGTTAGCTATAATAACCATTGTTAAGAACCTAACAAATGCACTATAAGCCTTCAGACCGATGAAACATGTAAAGATAAGCTATTAAACCCTTGAGATCGTAACACTAAATGCCTAACATGTCTAACATGATACTGGAAAATGGATGTACGTCATGGATGGCGCATAGTTATGTTGGAGCTATACGATCGAGGGTTGTTCCCATCTCCCTAATGGTGTAAGTCAAAATTATGGGCTCTTGGCGAATGAATTTGAAATTGTTCAAAAAACAACATCCACATTTTTAAGTTTTTTAAATAGTCATATTTTTAACAAAATGCCCTCTCGCATCTTTTAAATATTTATAGTATTTTGTCTGTGTAACTATTTGCAAGGATAAAAATGTCACTTGTTATTGATCCGTGCGTCATTGAAGAGATAATACGAGTGTGGCAAGTGAACTCGAATATGGTAAAGCCATCTCTCGTGCCTACATGGCAAGGTGACATGCAATCTAATCCCCACATATGAAGGAACTTGGATAGTTTACATCCACAAAAATCACACTTATTAGGCAATTAGAGAAATGCTATTTTAAGAACCAATTCTCATAAGAACCTGTAAGAACTTTTTGAGAACTAATCTCACATGATGTTTATCAATCTAACTTATATGGGCCCTTCATCTAATCTATCCCAAGGGTTAAGTAAAAAAATCATTTGAAATTCAATGATGAGAATTTCCTCTTTACTAAATATAGAGTTGTACACAAGTTGAACCGAATCGAGCTTGGCATGGCTCGGTCAACAGTTAATCCCAATTTGAATTTGGCTTAGATGGGTCCTCGAGCATATCTGGCCAACTCAACTCGGTTCGATTAGCAGCTTGGGCTAGCCCAAGCCAAGTTTGAACTTGTCTAATATTTTTTCAAACACAGAGAATGCAACTTCAATTTTCTACTCTTCAAATGCAAATAAGTAAGAGCGCTTTACAGGCATTTCATCAAACAATCAATGAACAACATCAAGATCATGACATGTGGTAATCTTACGATGTAAAGTTTTTTTTTTTTTTATGGTGATTTATTTATTTAATCTTCTCTTGAATACTCATTTCAACAATACCCTAATACGATGACGGTCTAAGAAATAACACATCGTTGAGTCATTTCATCAAACACCCGGCGAACAATATCAAGATCAAAATGACAGAGTCACCAAGCCGATTTGATCCGAGTCGATTCTAGTCGGGGTTCGAGCAGAGTTGAGTTAAGCTTAGACAAACTCAAACTTGGCTCGAAATATTTATGAGCTCCAAAAATCAGCTAGTCTGGTCCCAACCTAACTGGGAGCAGAGGCAAGTCAAGCTTTTCTAAGTCAAGTCAAGCTAGCTGATCGAGCTAACTCAACTTAGGTACAACTCTAACTATATCTTTAGATAAGTCTAACTTTTGGACCTTCTTAATTTTATGAGGTGACTCGTCCAGTGGACCGTTCCGATTATGTGATTACATCACATTAGATGAGTTCTCACTTCTCAGAAAGTTTTCTTCTTCACTGGACTATTATATTCATATGATATGATTGGTGGAGTGCAAAAACTATCTTTGTCATGGATAGAATTGTCTCATGAATTTTGATTTTACAACCACAGCCAGCTGTACTGAAGCAGAGTACGAGTGGACCTGATAGATACACAACCTTGCCACGTGTCTGGTGGTCTTTGAAACACGTTTATCATGTAATAATCACATACAAGTATACAACTAACTAAACTGTATTTCTTGCATGCCAATGCATCCCAGCCGTTAAAGTTAGGGATCCATCGTACCCCATCACCGGACAAATATATATATATATATATATATATATATATATATATATATATATATAATATATATATATATATATATATATATTTTAAAAGAAGCTGGTCTACCCATCACCACCCATTAGGTGGGCCACATATACCCAACACGTGTGTGCCATCGCAAATTCTGGTTACAGTGTGGACCGCACGTGTGGAAAAAAAAAGTGTGGACCGCACATGTGTGGAAAAAAAAAAAAGGACGGTTAAGAAATTCTACCAATGTTCATCCCCGTGCGCATGCGATCCACCTGATGTCAATATCAGCCTAACTTTCGGCACCGACATAAGTGGTAGGTCTCACCTGACAAATAATATGGACATAACGGATATGTGCAACGTCAGCAAGTAGTAGCCCAGAGGGAAGATATCCAAAGAATTTACATGAATATTTAATTATATACATGTATGATTAGATGAATAGTATGAGTTGATTAAAGGTAGGCATCAAGTCGGTCTGACTTGACTCGATCCGATTGTTCGAGAACCTGACCAGAACTCGATCCGATTCGAGACCGAGTTCAGTAGGGCTGACTCGATCCGATCTGAATCCTTGTTGGCCTGACCCGAATCGAGTTTGAGTCGGTCTAGGAAACTGAATCGAGTTAAGTCTAGGGAAAGAGAGGGAGAGAAAGGAGGAGAGAAAGAATGAGATGTGGGAAACCGGGAGAGAAAGGAGGAGAGAAAGAATGAGATGTGGGAAACCGGGAGAGAAAGAATGAGAGAATGAAGGAGATAAAGGAAATCGGAGAGAAAAGGGGGAGAGATGGGTGGATGTGGCGCCTCCTTCGGGTAGAGAAAGAGGGGTTAGGGTTCGTTCGGATTTCAGATCACATCGGTCCGGATTGACCACGATCCGAACTCGATCTGATGTATGATCGGATCTGAATGGTCCTACTCGATCCGCACCGATAGGCTTTCGGTTCGGTTCGGATCAGTTCGGATCCACCGAATCGGGTCGGATTCTACCTAACTCTAGAGTTAATAGATAGTATGTTAATTATATGTATGCATGATTTAATGAATACTAGAAATTGATAGGTAACATATTGATGCATGGATGAATGTGATGAGGTCGATCATTATCTTTCTTAAGATAACTATTTTGAATTCAATGAGCTTCTTTGAATACTACTCAAATTCACGAGGAAAAAGCAAAAAAAAAAAAAGAAAAAGAAATAATATTCATGAAAATTCATTGACCGATTGAAAAAAAAAAGGAGTTTATACTCTTTTAAATAGGAATTCTAACCCATAGAAGAAGTTTCAGAATCAAATTACAACTAAAACTCTTAGAAATTAGGACTCCTAGAAATTAGGACTTACTATAATTAATAAGCTTACTATTTATAGATGGTTGTAATTCCTACAAGTGTACGTGATTTTCAGCCTAAGTATCCTATTTGGCTGATGTTATTCTAAGTAGATATTCGCCACAACCTTTTTAGTCTATATGATTATACTCTTTAATGACCTGGAAGTCTTGAAGTTAATTATCTTACTTAATTTAAATTAAATATTAATTTAAGTTAGGTAATTATATTTTAATTGGACTAAACTTTTATTTGCTTCTAATCACCTCCTGTATGATATAGTCATTATTCCTTAGCTCCGCTAAATTTCCATGCATAGCCCATGAGCTTATTATATGCAATTTCAATCCCATCTTATTAGGGCTGCAAAACAGATGAATGAAATGGATTTATCACGTGCATCCATGTGAAACCCACGCAACTTTCATCCACAAAAACTTCCTACGTGCCATTGATTTGAGATGAGATATCATGCGCGGATTGAAAATGATAAAAGTGAAGCAGGGACTAGAGTGCGTGTATCATGCGCGATGAGTTGCAAAGAGTTATCCTGCGCACCCTGTGATAGAAAAGGAAATTCAACTGGGTCCGGCTGGGCCGGGCCTTCGGACTTTTGGGGTGTAAAACCCGAGCCCCAGCAGCCAATAGCTGATGGTCGGTGGTCTGTGGGCCCCACCATGATGTATGTGTTTCATCCATACCATCCATCTATTTTTCCAGATAATTTTATGGCATGAGACCAAAAATAAGGTATCTCCCAATCTCAAGTGGACCACATTACAGGAAACAGTTTTGAATGAGTGTTGACCATTAAAAACCTTTCGGGGGCTATAAAAGTTTTAGATCAAGCTGATTTTTGTTTTTCCCCTTCATCTGGGCCTGTATGACCTAATCAACAGATTGGATGTCAAATAAACATTACAGTGGGCCTTAAGAGGATTTTAATAGTGGATATCCAATCACTATTGTTCTCCTGTGGTGTGGTCCACCTGAGATTTATATCCCTCTCATTTTTGGGATAAGGCCCTAAAATGATATATAAAAATGGATGAACAGAATGGATGAAACACCTACATCATGGTGGGGCCCACAGAGCACCGACCACTAGCCACCGGGCCGGTGGCCGGGGGAGTAGCCAATCCGTTTCCGGGCCTGATACCCTAGCCCAAACCCGGCTCATTGCAAGCAGGCCTGGAGGCCCATCGAGTCAACCCAGCCCATTTACAGCTCTACCTGCAGGGTGCAGGCTATCTCTTCCTTCCATTGTCACGTCCTCCACCCTTTTTATACCTAGGATTATTTTTATACTCTGACAGAGTGTGATAGTTCATACACATGCACTTAGAAATTGTACACTTGGTATATGTGTAACTCAAATGTATCCAACCAAATCGCAGGGCCCATTTTAGATAGGTCATAATGCCAAAATCAAATTCATCGGACAATTCTAACCATTGATTAGTATACATTTGTCCGTTAATTAATTTCCAACCACTGCCTATTTCCATTATAACCGTCCATCAGACGTCCACTGATCGGTCGTGCCCGGAAATAGATCAATGTGTCGGTTTATGGCCCATCTAAAATGGGGTAGACTATTTTATGCCATTTAATTGTAATTATTTCGTGCAATACCTGATGCATCCAATTGGTACAAGCATAGCCGTTCTTTAAATGATTAGAACCATCAAGCAGATCATCCCAACCATTGATGTTTCGACATCCAAACTATTCCAGATTTAAAGATGCTGGTGATGAAACATGTGGCATGAGTCCTTGCCTCGGTGGTAGACTCTCTAGGGTTTCAAAACAAGGTCTTATTCAAGTTCTATAAATGGTGAAATCCAACTATGGCATGAGTATGTGGGATTGCGTAAAAAAAAAAAAAAAAAAAAGTCACTAGTTCGAAACATGATTTTAAAACTCCGTAACTTTGATTTTTTTTATTTTTTATTTTTTATTTTTTTTTTTTTTGAAGGTGGGAACACACCACCTAATTTACTGATATAAGATAAATAAGCTTCAATTAATGGGATAGAATTTACACCTTACGTTAATAAAATATTGAGAATCATTATTCAAATCTTAATTTAATTAGGATATTTAGTTATTAAAGAAGCTTTGGTAGAGTCAAATTAAGGAAATGGCTAATTAGAAAATTTTCTTTTTAGAGTTGTGATTTTAATAGGATAATAAAATAATTTTATTTTCTACATAACACTCTCTTTCATATTTTGCTTTTTTTTTTTCTGTTAGCTTGTTAGTACACCCCCACTGTCAGTTGACACTTCACTGTTAGCCACCCCCACTAGGGATTGATGCCAAGACCTCAGTGTTGAAACGAGGTATCTTTCACTCAGTCTACTACTCTCTTTCTATTCTCTTAGCAATAGGATTGTCAATGGGCCAGGTTAGCTCACCTTGGGCTAGGCTGAAGTTTGAAGCTCGAGGGCCGGACTCGGGCTTAAAATTTAGTCCCGTTTCTCCACAACCCAGCCCCGATTATTATATATGATTTATAAGGGTAATTTTTTACTATACACAATACATTAAAATCATCGTAGACACATATAATACTCCAACTGGCCCAACATAAACATTTTATGCCGGCTCAAATTGGATTATTTTGGCTTCTCACCAACTTGAGCCAAGCACGGGCCTACGATGAAAAATACAAGCAAGACTTGACGGAGCTAGGCCCGACCCTACTCCAGCCTATTGACACCTCTACTCAACATTCTCTTCAATTATCTTTTTTTTTTTTTTTTTTTTCCTTTCTTTTCTTTTCCAAGGATGTAAAGACTCGTCTCCATAGACTTGCTTGTGTGATTTTTACGCGTAATAAAACATTCCTAACTAATACAAAGAGACAAAAAGCTATATCTATCCCAAGACAGTACAATAAGAGATTGCATCTTAATTCCAAAAACCAAATTCTGAAACTATCACAAGCATGGTTAGCTAATGCATCAACAACCTGATTTCCCTCAAACCTGGATGCTCATTTGAATTGTATTGCAAAACAATCAGTTTTGATCATGCAAAATTAACTAAAATCAATGAAGTTTCTTATTGCAAATTTGGAGCCGTACCTTCGATATGAATTCGGAGGAAAGTTCCATCAAGCTAGTTATTGTAATTTGATTTGATAGTCCATCTAAAACAACACTAAACAATAGTAAAAATTTTATATGGCCTTTAAACACCCCTTAATGATGGTTAAAAAAAGAAGAAAAGGAAAGATGTCATTGAACTACATATCTCTAATATTAGAGGTTTACTCCAGACAAACTCTTAACTTTAAAAGATAATCTAAATTGTATTTTTAATGCGTTTTAAAATGTATATAGTTGTGCACCTCAAAAATTGCATAAAAATTTATTTATTATTATTTTTTTATTATTTATTTTATTTTTGTTTTGTTTTTTTATTATTTTATTTTTTTTATTTATTATTTTTTTTGGGGGGGGGGACGAGATAATGACCAAAGGAAAAAAAAAAAAAAAAAAAAACTCTTGAATTAGAATATTTTAACCCTTTGATCCTTTAGGGCGTGTACATGTGGAATCCATGATTTTTTTAGAAAAATGTATCAATTATGCAAAGATAATTTCCCTTTTAGTAAAACTTTGAATTTTAAAAATGGGATGCTTATTAACATAACGAGTGAAAATTTCATATTTATTAGATAATAATTACCTTATTTGTTTGTACAGAAAATTCTAATCATAAATAAGAATGATGATTACTTTGTGGAATCCAAGTATCGAAAACCAAGCCATTGCCTTTTTAATAAAATATGGTTATCATTTTCACATAGATTCGATGTATTCAAACATGCACTTAGCTCTTTATCTATTGTCTTCTGTGTGCAGATCTTGCAACCTGAACATGTTTTGGAACTGATGTATGAAAACTTTATTTCTGGGTGATTTCTCTTGACGGCATCATTTAGCTATTTTCTTACAATAAATTTATGAAATATTTATTTATTTAAGTTATTTGTTGCATATTTTAATTTTTAAATTTTAAATTTTACAAAATTTAAATAATGGGATCATTTAGTTGTAGATCTAGCTATTTTGACCCATGATCTGGAATCTACTACGTACTAATAGATTGGATTTTACATATAAAATAATGGCCTCTGACAAAGCTCAGGTATTCCAAGTACTGTATAAAATAGGTGTTGCAGAGGATTCCAGTCCTAATCTTCTCTCCCTACCCTTTAAATTAACAACCCAAATCCTTTATTATAAAAATAAAAAATAAAAAATAAAATAAAATAAAGAAAAGCACCCATAAAATTGAATATATCTTTATATAGTGTAGAGCCGTAAACCACACGTGACATCATGACACATGGGTCCATGATCATATCCATGGACCGTTTGGATCGATTATATTTCACCTAAAAATAATTTAGCCTACTCAGAAGGTAGGCCCTGATGATGGAAACAGGGTGATGGATTAAAAAACTTCAACTTCAACCAAGTGTTTTAGAGCTATATATTTGTTTTTCAAACTGTGGTCCACCTAACTAGTGAATTAACGTAAGTTTTAGCGTAGGGCATTAATATAGTAATGCCTTTTTAATGGACGGATTGGATCTTAGATCTACATTCGGTGATGGCAAATGTGTGGTGTATACATTAGTTGTATTGAATCCATTATGTTCATTTGTTTCGCCCTATCATGTTAGGGCATGACTCTAAAAATGAGGTAGATCGAAGACTCAAGTGGGGCATGCCACAAGA
Source organism: Magnolia officinalis (assembly GCA_021015155.1). Lineage (NCBI taxonomy): Eukaryota > Viridiplantae > Streptophyta > Magnoliopsida > Magnoliales > Magnoliaceae > Magnolia > Magnolia officinalis. The sequence continues at coordinate 63,213,709 of JAJHSJ010000012.1, forward strand.
ATTAATGGTAATTCAATGCTCACCATTGAAACTTTAGTGGGGAAATTCATCTTCATAATCATATTTCTCAAACATGCATGTTCTCACGTAAGCAACTCTCAATAAATAATTTCAGAGAATGGTTTCTTGATAACCAATCATGCAGTTGCTAGAAGAATACCAAATAGCCCTTAATTTAATGTTATAAGCTTATTATACAAGTTTTGCATGTGGGGCCCACCAAGTGTGTGTATGGCATCTAACCTGCCCAACAGGGCTACCTCATTGCAAAAGTTGGACCACCAAAAAATCAGCCCTATCTAATACCAAGCGGGGTATCACGTGATTCCAAAAAAATTAGATGATTGTCAATTGTTTTCTATGAAATAGAGTTTTAACCTACTTAATGATTGTATATGCCTGATTTTTATATCCTTGAGACATGGACGGACTGAATGATATACTATATACATAACAAGATACACCATGTGATATATGAATATTATATACACGTCTATAATAGAGCCATCATTTAGAAGTTTTACTTTTAGATATATTTACGCAAGCGTGTATAATTACTATGTTAGAAATTCTATATAATAATTGTGTGGAATTCAACATGTTTGGTCTTTTTCACTAAGAAATGCTATCATTTAATAAATATTTTCATACACATTTAATATTTCAAATTTAAGGTGTACCAAATTTTTTAAAAAAATAAAAATTAAATAATTTCATAGTAAAAATAATTAAATATTTAAAATATTACACAATAGATTAATTTATTAGTACTAATAGGTACCAAGATTTGAGAATACTAAAATTTAAATAGTTTTAAAATATTGCATATAAATATTTAATTAGGAAAATTTTAATCATAAGGAGAAATTTATTTTTAAAATCTTAATTAAATTAATTTAAAATTTTTGAATATTTTTAACTTAGCGAAAGAGAGTAATGTATGTTAAAGTTATCATATATCGTTTTTCACAAATATTTCTCTTCTAATAAAAAAATTAATTGTATCAATTTGTACTATTGTCATCTTGTAGATATTTTAATTATAAAAATAAATAAATTTAATTACAGATTTTTAATGAATTTCTATTTATCATTAAATATTTACTATGCAGTATTTTTAGATGATTTAAATTTTAACTATTTTTAAATCATGGTATCTCTTAGTAGTTTTAAATTTATTTATTGTGCAAATTTGAAATATTATGTAATATTTTAATTATGTTAAAAGAGATAACCTCTTTAGGATGATACAATTTGTAAATATTTAATTATATATTTCTCGTTTAATAAATGATAGTTTTACCATTATGTGCTATCGAAGTTTTTAATCTAATAATTTAATTATAAAATAAATAAATTTAATTATTAAACTTTTAATGAATTGTCAAGGTAATTTTCTAAAAAATTTAAAAGTATTACTTTTATAATTAAAATTATAAAATCTTCCTAATCCAAGAGTTTAAACCCATTTTCATTTCCATCTTTACCCATAAAGGCGTGTATTCCAACCATTTGTTCTCATCGTCGACATTGTAATGGGAAGTAGTGAACAATAATTTGATTAATAATATAGCCTTTTGAAAAAAATAAAATTAATGATACCTTAATGTAATTTTGATATTAATTAGGTAGTTGTTTGTAAAATTCTCTTTAGTAAATTCCTAAAAACTATGATACTTGTGAGTATGCACAAACATATATATGACACACGTATCAAATATCCAAGCCATTCATCAAGTAGTGCATATTGTGTGCATGCAACATCCAAAAACTATGCTTATTTGATTATCGGATTGTAAGATTGGTGGACATTTATTGGACGATTAAAAATGAAAAATATCAAATCCTATTTTAATAAGTGCCCACTAATCGGAGGGTCGGATTAGTAGCCCAATCTAATCTTGGTATTGTGAACTATGGATGGTGGGTCCAAAATTTTGTTGTGTTTGAGTTTATATACGATTTTTTAGGGCATGTGTATGAAACATTATTATACTCTACCAAAGTATTACACAACCCTATTCTAATTGGGAATCAGCTAAAGTCACCTCTTCAAGTATTTGTAGAAAAATGTAGAGATTTTCGGATGACTCCTCAACCAGTATTTATAGGAAAAGTAGAGATTTTTGGTTGGTTGTACATCAGTTTATAAGACCTGGACTATTCAACTATTGTACTATGCCTGACTTTTAGGGCATCCCACTGTCCCAATAGAATTACTTAATGCATGGTTTTGATGGCATGTGCACAAAAAGAAAAAATAAAAAAGAAACGGGCAATTATCCAAAAACCTATCGTGGTGGCCCACATCATGGCGGGCCTATTTTTTTTTGCCAATTATCCTAATAATGTAGAGAGAAATATGTGTCATTATTATGATTTTACTATAGCTAAACCCTGAAATTATTATCAATACAAATGTATTAAGAGATCGATAAGTAATTTGTAATCATTGCACATTTCGTGATATTATCATGAATAATAATAGTAGTTTATTTTGATGATGATTTAACTTTGAAGTAATATAAAATTATTATCATTATAATTTTATCGTAGATAAATTAAATAACGTAAAGTTATGATTATTGCTATCAAATGTAACTAATGATAGAATACATGTAAAGTAATTTCTAATCATTACTCATTTCCTTTGTATTGCTCTACTGATTTGCGAAATAAGTAGGGTCAAAGTGTATTTTATGTATACTTGTAAGTTAAAGATCTATAATCTTACAACTTTAGGCACCGCTCTATCATTAAACATTTTTTTATTGTCTATTTATATATGGGTAACCAATCGAATGGTTTTGGATCTTACAACATGAGGGAATTCGACATCCAAGGCAGGGCTCATTATATGAACAGTTTGAATCATTGATTGGTAGGATCCAATTTTATGGACCAAAGCATGTATAATCATTTCGTGTTCAATTAATTAAACACCCATTAAAGTTTCAAATACCCATTGATGGTTTGAAATTTAAAAGAAAAAGATTGAACCATTAACTTAACTGGTCAAATTTTAAGTAGAAATTAGAAAATTTATATTTTTAAAAAACTTAAAATGGCTTTATTAATGTTCCCATACTATCCCCAAACATTTTCAATGCACACGGGGTGACCTGTCATCAATCTGAACCATTCATTCATTGATATAAAAACGAGCAAGGCATGGTCCAAATCCTAACTCTTTAAATAAGGCTAATTTGTTACAACTGTCCATTGTTTACGAGCCACAAATCACTCTTTTAATTAAACATATATCTTAATTAAAAATGTCTTTTAATACTTCAAAATTATTATTTTTACAGTTAAATTTTTTATATAAAAAAAAAAAAAAAAATTGTGTTCCACGTGCATTTGCATGTGCTCAATTGATTTGTATTAAGAAAAATAAATTAAAAAAGAAAAGTGAATGGTGGGAAGTAACACTCAAATTATGAAAGTTAGTGGTTAGAGTTGCAAGAAATCCCATCAAAATAGAGAGACAGAGAGTGAGAGAGAGCACGTTAACCATGTTGTAATAACAGTATAAAACCAAGAGAATGGTATGCTCATTCCATTCACTGATTTTTTTAAAAAAAAATCAAGACAAAAGGAGAAAGGAGGGGTTATCACAACCGAGTTACCATCTTGGACAATCCAAAATGGGCTGGATAGCAACCAACGGCTTGAAAGTATGCATGTTGGTCTTCTTGTTCTTGACCACATTTGCCGTCGAAGCGAATGGCCCACTCAAGATCATCCGTGAAAGGCGCCATGGAGCTGTGGTGAGGAGATCAAGCAATCGAGTTAGAATCTCTCATTGGAAGCGAAATGGGGCGCGTTCTGCCGGATGGAAACGCCCATCGATAGAATTCAATGTGGTGGCCTATGGGGCCGTAGCCGACGGTGCAACTGATAGTGCTCAGGTGACCCACCCATATGCATGCACACCACATATGGGCCATGATAGTTTAAAATGCATCCCCATTCATGGTTCTAAAACTCGCATACTTGACTCAAAACTCGGCCGAGTCAACTCGATTCGACGACTTATTAAGAAATGACTCAACAAGACTCACTGAGTCGACTCACCAACTTGGTTAACTAAACTCTGCCGAGTCAACTCAATTCGAGCCGAACTATTCATTGGGTTTTTAATAATAATAATAATAATTTAACATGTTTTCTATGATACTAATAAAAAGGAGTTTCAACCTATTTTAGTTTCCGAATTTGCCCTTACAGCTCAATTATCCATAGTGTTTTTTATATGTACTTTTTAGTAATTTATATTTTCTTAAGTAAAACGCTCAAGTGTCTTAACATGCATCACTGAAGATAAGGTCTAAAGTTCAACCTATTGGACCATAAGTTACCATCCACCTAGTAGATAACTTCTAAGCTTTTATGTGTGCACTAGATCTAACCCGTCCAATGAGTTGTCCACTTCACAAGTATCACGTTATGCAAAAATCAGCCACATCTAATCAGAAGTAGACCAGACTTCTATTTTGATATTCATCAATGGCTAGATATTGTTTTCCATAGCGTGGGACACCTAATAAGTGGATGGGGTTGATTTTTGCACAAGGTGATCCTCATGGTGGGGATGACCTATTGGAAGGGATGGATGTTCCACACATGTGAATATGTGATAGGTTGAAAGTTATTTGCTGGTTGGACTATAGACACTTAGGCCCTACTTGGATGGTAGGTTACTTTAAATAAGCTACATATATATGCTTCAAGTTACTTACCATGATTTCTACTTATTGAGCAGATAAAGTGTGTTTTTAACGCACCTCACCCAAGAAGTCTCCATGTTCCATTGTTGAAACATATAGTCTAGTAATACTGTAACCGTGGGGCCCACCTTGATGTATATGTTATGTATCCACTCCCTCCATCCATTTTGACAGTTAATTTTAGGATCTTGGTCCAAAAATAAACTAGATCCAAATTTCAGGTGAACCACACCAAACAAAACAATGGTGATTGAACATCCACCGTTAAAAACTTCCTAAGGCCCACCGTAACGTTTATTTTCCATCCAACCGGGATGAGGAAAACAAAAATATGTGCTTGATCCAAAACTTGTGGGCCAAACAGCATGAAACATTCCCAAGCATACCTAATTACCTACCATTGAAACCTTTGCTGGACCTAGTCATGTAGGCAAGGGCTACAGTGATGCATGTTGAGAATCCATCCCGTCCATCCGTTATTTCAGCTCATATTAGTGAGTGGGCTAAAAAATGATGTAGATCCAAAGCATGATAGTGGGCCACACCATAGGAAACAATGGAAATTGAAGGACCGCCATTAAAATCTTCCCATGGCCCACCATGCTTATTATATGCCATCCAAATGATTATAAGGTCATCTTATAAGTTCAAAAGGTAGACATGGATGAAGGGAAAATACAAATATCATCTTATCCAAAACTTCTGCGGCCCCGGTGAAGTTTTCGATAATAGGCGTTCAATTCCCACGGTTTCCCGTGGTGTGGTCCACTTGAGTTTTGATATACTTGCTCATGCCCTAAAATGAACTGGAAAAACGGATAGACGGTGTGGATAAGACACATACATCATCAACACAAAGGCACACATGTCAATTTAGGAATTCATACCACACAAAGGTGTACTTTCCATAGGGCCAACATCATTTCATTTGCATATTTTTAAAACTACAAAAAAAAAAAAAAATTAAAAATTAAAATTAAAAATTTTAAAAAAAAAAAAAAAAAAAAAAAAAATTTAAAATAGTTGACTCGCCAAGTCGACTCAACTATGAGAAAAGCTTGATTTACTCACCATTCGGGCAAGAATCAGAAAAATCACAACACGACTCAACTCACCAAAATTCAACAATTTTTATGCACTATTATATTTTAGTGCGTGTTTGGTTGCACAAAACATCATGAAATTTCATGATATTTTGCAATCAACTCACTGAGTTGACTTGAGTCTGAAAAAAGTTCAATTTAGTCACTATCCAGGCAAGACTCAGAAAAATCATGACATGGGTTGACTCGCCAAAACTCATTACATTTTGGGTGTGTTTGGTAGCACCAAATATCATGAAATTTCATAGTATAATAGATAACAATAATTTAATCTTTTGGGCTTTCATTAAACTAATTATTTCATTTCAGTTTCACATTGCATCCAAACATGATCTAAGACAAAATATCCATGTAATACTAAAACGACACCGATTTATCTTGTAGGCTATGATGAATGCTTGGAAGGCGGCGTGTGCATGGCCAGGAAACAGAGTAGCAAAGATGGTCATCCCACGAGGGACATTTCTGATGGGCCCAGTTGCATTGATAGGCCCATGTATGGGCCCAGTGGAAGTTCAAGTCCAAGGAGTAGTGAAGGCTACGGTCGATGTAGACCAATACAAAGATGGTGTTTGGATCCATTTCCAACACATCCATGGATTGAAGGTGTCGGGAGGCGGGACTTTCGATGGCCAAGGAGCTTCGGCCTGGCCACAAAATCAATGCTCCTACAATGCATTTTGCAAGCTTTTGCCGACGGTGAGTTTCTAGAGCCCATGATCTGAGGCGTGTACAAGTCCAACCCATGATTTAAATCCAAGACATAGCTAGCCCAAATGGGGAATGGGTTGGGCCAGGCTAGCCCACCACCAGTCTACCTGTTGGGCTGGGTCATAAACTGAGAACCGGCCTGGCTATTCCTAAAGTTCGCCACACTTGCATGGAAAAGGTTATGTAGTGGGTGCATGATGAAAGGGGAGAAATCACTGTGTTCTTCGTCTAAGATAATCCTTAAATCCACATAGTATAAAATATCTAAAAAAATAATTTTAATGAGAATAATGAATGAATTCTTGCTAAGAGTATAAGATACTGCAGGTGTACGTCTACTTGCTCTAACATAATGCAATTGATATAGCCTATGCAAGCCTTAAGATGCATAACTTCCCCGTGAAATAGTAAACTTTTAAAAAATAGGAAACTTTCTTAAAATAAAAAGATATTTAAACTAACTCAATTTATTTTAAATGACTCAAAAAAGGATTTTAAGCTATGAAGACTTTAAAATGGCTAAAAATTAGTAAAATCATTTTGACTTCAAACTCAATTTTGACGGCTAAATAAAATGATTGATGTTTACGGGACCATTTGCAAACCAATACCTTTGGAATTGGCTAAGATATATGACTTGTCAATAGCTTTCTAATGATATATTGTTGGAATTGGCTAATGATGTAGAGCGGGTCGCGGACAATTACATGGCAAAGATGGATCAGAAAAGCCCGGTCGGCGACAGAAGTGATCTGGACCATCAGACCTTAAATCAGTCGTATCTCGCAATCCGGGATGAGTTAGCCGATGAAAAATATATGATTTTGGGGTAGAACGAGCTACTTTAGCCAACCAACCCGGCTATGCCGGGTTGCCACGCTCGGAATTGCGAGAAACCCCTGATTTGATGGTCGTTTCCCTATTTCAATTTCGTTTTTACTATAAATAGTAAGTTTTAGTTTGCTTATAAGTCTTCATCCGTCGGGCTTTAGGAGTTGCGCCCAACGTGAAAAGAGCTTATAGAATAATTAGGAGAACGGATTGGTGAAGCCAAATAGGACACTTACTATTTTTGGCCAAAAACCTTGCGCACTAGTAGACATCACGACCGTCTATAAATAGTAAGTTTACTATTTATAGTAAGTCGCGAATTCTAGGAGTCCTTGTTGTAGTTTGATTTCGATTTCTTTCTCATTGCTTAGTACCCTTATTTAAAGGGTTGTGAACTCGTTTTTATTGATTCATTAATCTATTTCGAATTTATTTAGAATTTATTTCTATTTTCTGCTCTCTTTTCTCGTGGATTCGAGAAGTCTCTGTGAGGAGTCCAGAGAAGTTCCATGGATTCGGAATAGTTATCCTCTTGAGGAAGACGGTGCTCGACCTCACGTCCTCCCCTGCGTCAGTTTGGTATCAAAGCCAAGTTTCTCCTCGGGTCGATGGCTTCTAACGACGGGTCGGGCAACAATCCCATAGGCGCTGCTCCAGGAAATTTTCCTTTAACGGTGGCAACTTTCCAAGCAGCGCAGCAAGAGAATCGGCAAGCCATGCAAGGGCTGCAGGCTTCCATGGACCGCATAACGAATCTCTTGGTAGAAACCCTAGGGCAACTCCGTGTTCCTGGTGGTAATCCTCCACCACCAATTGCTGAAACCCGTAATCGCCCTAATCGCAGGATAATACCAGCAGTGCATCCAAGGGCCGTCCCTGAGGACGGGGGCTCCAGTGAAGAGGAGATCGATGACGTGATCTTCCAACACCCCAAGCAAGGCGGCGATCGGGTAGATCGAGACTTCAAGATACGGGTTGATATTCCTAACTTCAATAGCCAGCTACACATTGAGGATTTTCTCGATTGACTTTCTGAAGTTGAGCGATTTTTTGACTATATGGACATCCCTGAAACAAAGAAGGTCAAGCTTGTGGCCTACAAGTTGAAAGGAGGAGCTTCAGCTTTGTGGGAACAACTGCAACTCGCACGAACCAGGCAGATGAAAGCACCAATCCGCACATGGCAGCGAATGAAGCAGTACTACGTGCCTGATTCCTCCCTAACGATTACGATCAGGTATTATTCCAATAATACCAAAATTGTCGACAGGGTAGTCGTCGGTGGAGAGTACGCAGAAGAATTTTACCGCCTAGCGACTCGCAACGATTTGGTCGAGACTGAATCGCAGCAAGTCGCCCGATTCAACGGTGGATTGCGTATGACGATCCAGGATCGGGTCCAGATCGGGTCCAGATGCAGTCCGTCTGGACGATGAATGATGCGATCAAGTTGGCTACTCGGGCAGAAGCGCAACTTGAACGTTCTAACACACAGGCCTATCCTACTGCGAGGATCACTGCGGCAGGTCCACCCCAGGGAGCTCCACAGCCTGAGGGGAAGGAGCCCGTAGGAGCATGCACTCAACCTCCTACGTCTGAGAATCGAGATCAGGGAAGCGGGCAAGCTAAACCCCAAAGGGGCGTATCGACTGCTGCTGGTACAAGTACAATCCCGAACCCTTATGCTCGGTCAAGGCCCAACAACTGCTATCGTTGAGGCCAACCCGGTCACCTGTCAAATACTTGTCCCCAGCGAAAAGTGGCAACCTCGCCATTAATGATGGTAGTGCTGATAACACTTATGAAGATCCAGATATTGAAGAACAGGAGCATACTCCCGAGGACGGGTAGATGATTCAGATTGGGTTCAGCAAGATCACGGCGAGTCGCTCGTCGTGAGGCGGCTATTATATGCGCCAAGAAAAGAAGTGCATTCACAGCGGCATAACATCTTCCGCACTAGGTGTACGGTGAATCGAAAGGTTTGTGACGTGATCATTGATAGTGGAAGTAGCGAGAACATCGTCTCCAGGGGCATAGTGGAAAAATTGCAATTGAAAACAGAGCGTCATCCCTCTCCATATACAATCGGTTGGATCAAGAAGGTCAGCGAAACAAAGGTAACTGCACGGTGCACCATATCTTTTTCCATTGGCAAACATTATAAGGATGAAGTAGTATGAGATGTGATTGACATGGAAGCATGTCATATACTACTCGGTCGACCCTGGCAATCTGACCGTGACGCCACTCATAAGGGGCGAGATAACATATATATCTTCGTCAAGGACGGCCGGAAGACTATATTGGCCCCTATGGATCCAGAAGGACCACCTGAAACTTCTAAAGTGGAGGGTCGTTTCCTCTTAACCATACGAGACTTCGTGGAAGAATCCAAAGAAACAGGACAGACTTATGCACTAGTTGTGAAAGGGGAAGAACTCGAGCCTACCATCATCCCTGAAAAACTAAGGCCCATGTTACAGGAATTCAAAAAAATCTGGCCCGATGATCTTCCCGATGGGTTACCCCCTATGCGAGATATCCAACACCATATCAACTTTGTCCCTGGGTCCAGTTTACCTCATCGTCCTCATTATCGAATGAGCCCGAATGAGTGCGAGATTCTACAGGGACAAGTGGAGAAACTGATCCGTAAGGGTCTTATTCGAGAAAGCATGAGCCCATGTGCTGTACCAGCTCTGCTAACTCCAAAGAAAGATGGGAGTTGGCGCATGTGTGTCGACAGCCGGGCCATCAACAAGATCACCATAAAATACAGGTTTCCTATACCACGGGTAGATGATATGTTGGATATGCTAGAGGGCACAAAAATATTCTCTAAATTGGACTTAAGGAGCGGCTACCATCAGATTCGAATACGGCCGGGTGATGAATGGAAAACAGCCTTTAAGACCAAGGAAGGATTGTACGAATGGATGGTCATGTCTTTCGATCTTTCTAATGCGCCTAGCACATTCATGAGGTTGATGAACCAAGTTCTGAAACCTTTCATTGGGCGGTTCGTTGTGGTTTATTTTGATGATATTTTGATATACAGTCAAGACGAAACCACCCATATGGAGCACCTCAAGAAAGTCCTTCAAGTGCTCACTGAAAATAAATTGTACCTCAATTTAAAAAAGTGTAACTTCATGACTGATAGCCTATTGTTTCTGGGTTTTGTGGTTACATCCACGGGCATTCGAGTGGATGAGGAAAAGGTGAAGACAATCAGAGAATGGCCGGTTCCCAAAAATATTCATGAAGTGCGAAGTTTCCATGGACTAGCGACATTCTATCATCGGTTCGTGAAAAATTTCAGTACCATTATGTCACCGATCACAGATTGCATGAAGAAAGGCTAGTTTCAGTGGACTGAAGAAGCCGACAGAAGCTTTGCCAAAATCAAGCGCAGATTATCCACGACCCCGGTTCTTGTACTTCCCAACTTCGACAAACTGTTTGAAGTCGAATGTGATGCCTCATATGTCAGGATTGGGGGAGTTTTGTCTCAAGAAGGTAGGCCGGTAGCCTTCTACAGTGAGAAACTTAGTGATGCACGTAAGAAGTGGTCTACATATAAGATCGAGTTGTACGCGATGGTCCAAGCACTGCGACACTGGCGACATTATTTGATTCAAAGAGAATTCATACTTTACAGGGACCATCAAGCCCTCAAGTTTATTAATAGTCAAGCTAACATTAACCGTGTGCATGCTAAATGGATCTCATTTTTGCAGGAATTCACATTCGTTCTAAAGCATAAGTCAGGGCAACAGAACAAAATAGCCGATGCGCTAAGTCGTCGTGCAACTTTGTTAGTCACTATGAGCAATGAAGTTGTCGGGTTCGATTGCCTCAAAGACATATATGCCGACGACGACGACTTCAAGGACGCATGGGTTAGATGTCAGGAAGGTCACCCCGGTGACTTACATATATAAGACGGGTTCCTTTTTAAGGAAAATCGACTATGTATCCCAAAGAGTTCGCTAAGAGAACAGATAATCCAAGAGCTACATGGAGGTGGCCTCAGTGGACACCTTGGGCGAGACAAGACGCGAGCTCTTGTGGAAGAACGGTATTACTGGCCGCAATTGGTACGTGATGTGGGAAAGGCAGTCCAACGCTGTTATATTTGTCAGACTTCCAAGGGGCAATCTCATAATACGGGCCTCTACACCCCGTTACCCGTGCCTGACGGCCCTTGGGAGGATTTATCTATGGACTTTGTACTTGGTCTCCCACGAACACAACGCGGCATGGATTCGGTGTTCGTGGTAGTAGATCGTTTTTTCAAGATGGCGCACTTTATTCCATGCAAGAAGACTCTCGATGCAACACACGTGGCGAATCTATTCTTCAGAGAAATTATGCGGCTACACGGAGTTCCCAAGATTATTACTTCCGACCGTGACACGAAGTTCATAAGCCACTTTTGGCGAACTTTGTAGACTCGATTCGATACACGCCTTCAGTTTAACAGCGCGTACCACCCACAGACGGACGGTCAAACTGAGGTTATGAATCGCACGTTGGGAAACCTCCTTCGATGTATTTCAGGAGAAAAACCGAAGCAGTGGAATTTGGCCTTATCTCAAACGGAGTTTGCATTCAACAACATGGTGAACCGCTCAACAGGGAAATCCCCGTTCCAGGTTATCTACGGACGAGTACCTCGCCATGCACTAGACTTGGTTCCTCTGCCCAAGCTCCCAGGCATGAGCATTGCAGCAGAACATATGACAGACAAAATCATGGGCATTCATGCGGAGGTACAGAACAAGCTACATGCCTCAAACGAAAAGTACAAGGAGCAAGCGGACAAGCATCGGTGACAGAAAGCGTTCGAGGTGAGCAACCAAGTAATGGTCCATTTGCGCAAAGAAAGATTTCCGACCGGAACGTACAACAAGTTGAAGAATAAAAAGATTGGACCGGTACCAATCATCCGAAAGATCAATGACAACGCTTATGTTGTTGATCTTCCAGATGATATGGCGATCTCACGAACTTTCAATGTCGCGGACCTGACTGAGTATCATGAACCAGCGCATAATGATAACTCGAGGACGAGTTCTTTTAAAGTGGAGGAGACTGATGTAGAGCAGGTCGCGGACAATTACATGGCAAAGATGGATCAGAAAAGGCCCGGTCGGCGACAGAAGTGATCTGGACCATCAGACCTTAAATCAAGCGTATCTCGCAATCCGGGATGAGTTAGCCGACGAAAAATATATGATTTTGGGGTAGAACAAGCTACTTTAGCCAACCAACCCGGCTATGCCAGGTTACGACGCTCGGAATTGCGAGAAACCCCTGATTTGATGGTCGTTTCCCTGTTTCAATTTCGTTTTTACTATAAATAGTAAGTTTTAGTTTGCTTATAAGTCTTCATCCGTCGGGCTTTAGGAGTTGCGCCCAACGTGAAAAGAGTTTAGAATAATTAGGAGAACGGATTGGTGAAGCCAAATAGGACACTTACTATTTTTGGCCAAAAACCTTGCGCACTAGTAGACATCACGACCGTCTATAATAGTAAGTTTACTATTTATAGTAAGTCGCGAATTCTAGGAGTCCTAGTTGTAGTTTGATTCTGATCTCTTTCTCATTGCTTAGTACCCTTATTTAAAGGGTTGTGAACTCGTTTTTATTGATTCATTAATCTATTTCAAATTTATTTAGAATTTATTTCTATTTTCTGCTCTCTTTTCTCGTGGATTCGAGAAGTCTCTGTGAGGAGTCCAGAGAAGTTCCATGGATTCGGAATAGTTATCCTCTTGAGGAAGACGGTGCTCGACCTCACGTCCTCCCCTGCGTCAGCTAAGATACAAGAATTGTCAATAGCTTTCCAATGATATATTGTGTGAGTGATTCCAATAAGTTGTAGCACGCCTTTGGTTGTTTTTGCCCTTTCTCGACCCTGTTGCTTGACTTCCTTTGAGAATGGTTCTCCACGGGGCTGGGGCCTGTCACTCACTCACACGCGCGCACACACACTTACTTATACCGTGCATTTCATTGACAAAATGATCATCTTATATATAAATGGTAACCCTTCACATTTACTATCATAGATCATGCAACGATGCATGCATACAACACAGCTAACCAAAATCATGTTTTCTCATCACAGTCACTCAAGCTCAGCTATGTCACAGGCGCAAATATCCGTCGCATATCATCGATCAACCCAAAGTTCTACCACTTTATAGTTTTCCAATCTACCAACATCAAGCTCCAAGCCTTGAAGATAACTTCACCAAAAGAGAGCCCAAACACAGATGGAATCCACATAGGGGACTCGAATGGCGTCAAGATCTCCAAAACCATAATAGGAACTGGTGACGATTGCATCTCCATTGGGGAGGGTAGTTACAATGTAACGGTGTTGGGTGTCACGTGTGGGCCAGGCCATGGTATTAGTGTTGGTAGCCTAGGAAAATATCAGAATGAAGATGATGTTATCGGAGTGAGAGTGAAGAACTGCACCCTCACAGGAACCACCAATGGCCTAAGGATCAAAACATGGCCAGATTCACCACCAAGTAGTGCTTCAAAATTTCTGTTCGAGAATATAGTCATGAATAATGTGTACAATCCTATCATCATAGACCAAGAGTACTGCCCAACAGAATCTTGCAGCCCCAAGGTATTCCCTCTTTCATGGTTTCTCCATTTTCATGCATTTTGATGAATTGGGTGTCTTTGTTTTTACTCTCCTCTCTCTCTCTCTCTCTCTCTCTCTCTCTCTCTCTCCACAATTGCTTTTTTTTTTTCACACTCTCACTCTCTCCACAATTGCCTTTTTTTCACACACACCCCACACACACAACTCATCTCTCCTCTCTCTCTCTCTCTTCTCTCTCCTCTCTCTCTCTCTCTCTCTCTCTCTCTCTCTCTCTCTTTTCATTATGGTTTGATATTCTGCTATTATTAACTCTACTGCAAATGATATGCACCCTAATATGAGGCTTTCATTAATCGAAACAAAAATCATTCTAAGTTGTAATGTAGCAAAGGTCCTTGATTAAATCCTAGCAGAAAAACCCTTGATTGAAAAGTAAAAACGAGTAAAATAATTTATTACCTGGTATAAAATATATAAATGAAAGTGATGTGTATAAGTCCTAGTTTATGGTATTCATCATCAGAGTATTGAAATTATCAATCAAACTGAGGTAACCAAGGATAGCCTTCAGCATCTAAGCATCTCGAATGGTCGATAGGGCTTCAGAATACTAGCCAATGATGCATATCATGTATCTTGAGATATATTAACTTTAAATAGCCATATAGCCTCGGGGCATATACAAGTATGGTAGTTCCAACATTATCAAGGGTCTCATATACTAGAGATGATGAAGAGAATGCATTAAACTGCCGCTCAGAGCCTGTTATGGTTCTTAATGCAACAGTTGGGCCATGCAATAAGGTGAAATTTCCAATGTCGATGATACATACCACTCTATCTCTCTATTGCATTTTGTTTTAATGTTTATGCATTTCGATGAATTGGGTGTCTTTGTTTTTTATTATACTACTCTCCCTGTGTGTGTGTGTGTGTGTGAGAGAGAGAGAGAGAGTAATGTTCACATGCAATCGACTGCATGATAAGTTACCATGCAATTGACCTTGTGCCCCACTATAAAGTGTTACAGAGTCCAAGCCATGCATCAAGCACGTTATGTCATGTTAGGCCCAAAAAAAAGCCCAATCCATAATTTAGGTGGGTCCCACAAAGGGAATGGCAGAGAGAGAGGACACCAGTGTTGGCTTAACACCATCCAACCAAATCATGGTGGGCGTCCCAATTAAAATGAGGGAACACACACACAACACACACACACACACAAAATCAGGCCATTCTAGAATTCCGGTGGGGCCCACCACATGATTTTAAGAGGTTTTAGGCCTCCTTTTACACTAGTGGTTCGAACCACATATGACACATGGTTTGGATTTCTGACTTTTCATTGAGAGGCCCACGTGCAAGTAGTCTGTGCGTACGTGTGTGTAAGAAGGTTTCAAGTCCAACCGGTTGGACCATAATTTACATCCACCCAGCAACTTCCTACCTTTCATATGTGTGCCACATCCAACCCGTCCAATAGGTTGGCCCAATCATTCAGATTACCTTGTGCAAAAATCAGCCACTTCCACTCACCGAGTGAACCACACTTGTATTTTGTTATTTATCAACGGCCAAGAATTATCTTCTATGGTCCAGCCCACCTAATTAGTGGATGAGGCAGATTTTTGCACAAGCCAATCATCATAGTAGGAAAACCTATTGGATGGTTGGATGTTATTCATTGGGTGGACAATAAACATGCAGCATAAAATCATGGACTTCAAGAGTACCCAAATGGCACGGACCGGATGATTCTAACCATTGATTTTTGCACCATCTTTCAAATGGCCCCCACCAGACACTTGAGAGTCTTGTCCATATGTTTTCAGTGCATGGGAATGACAAAAACATGTATTTCACCTGTTGGCCCGCAGCCACCGTCCCGTGTTCAGGTTAGCCAAGTTATTTTCAAGAACATCAGGGGAACGTCGGCATCACAGGTCGCAGTCAAGCTCTTGTGCAGCAAAGGAGTGCCATGCCAGAATGTACACCTCACAGACATCTTCTTAAAGTATACAGGACCAGGAGCAGCTCTATCCACTTGCTCTAATGTTATAGGCACTTCTTCCGGCATACAAATCCCATCCCCATGCATCTGATTCTTTTGAATTTTACTATTTTAGTATTGTAGTATAGTATGCTATAATCGTAGAAAAACCAATGTCTTTAAGGATCTGTTCGGCATGCAAAACTTCCCAAACTACAATTTTGTATAATTAAAAAATAACAATTCTCATTTAACAATTTTTATTTTTTTTTCAGTTTTTATCTTATTGCTTTATTGATTATTTGGCTAACCTACCTTATATCACAAATTTATTAAGTTTTAGCATTGTGAATGTTTGAGTTTGTGGATTTTCTGCGGCCCATCAGACTATTATTGACGCTGTACATATTCATTTATTGGATCATATTGAGAATTTTTGGATGTTTAAGTTTATATGTATGGATGTGATCTTTTCATGATAATGTGTGCACGTGAATGTTTATATTGGCCTTTATGAGGAGATGTGGCTGAAATTTGCCAATTTTAATGTTTAAGTTTATATGTATGGATGTGATCATTTTATGATCATGTGTGCACATGAATGTGATCTACTTCTCGCATGGCGTAGACCACGGTCTAGCATGCACAATGAAGTGATACATATTGGGGGTCCTTACTCATGCCTCCGTCGTAGACTCACTAGAGTTTCAACACATGGTCATGGGTTTGAGTACCCATTGTGGTGAAATCCCACTATAGTGTGAGTGCAATGTAACAAAAATAAATAAATGATACATAGCGAAATGCATGTACATATGAGATGCACCTATTCATGAGATGATAAAGATAAGAACTCACATAAATCAGCACGATCAGCCCTGTACCCTATCAGATCATGTAAGCCTATGTCTCATAGTGGGAATGGATCATCGGTTAATCGGGTAGATCATGCATGATGATCACATAGACAACAAACATTTGATTATTCACAACATCTGAATTGAGCCATGCATGCTATGAGACCAATTACTTACAAGTAATGGATAGATTCTAATCCAGTTACTATGTAAGTTAGTCCCATAGGTGACTTTTATGTCCTCATTACTATTATACTACTTTGATGTGCATTCTTAAGACCATGAGCACTGATTCGCCTTGAGTCAAAAGCATGGTAGGAAAGCAACTAAAGTTGGTTGGACTTGAGACCACCTCATATTTATATTTATATTCTTGAATGCTCTTACTATTTTCAAGTTAACATCTTGATAATATTGCAATAAAGTCACAATATTTTAAAATCTTCCAAGATTTTGAAAATCTAGCAATAATACCATTTGGTGTATTTCTCACAATATTATGGTGAGCTTTTCAAAATATAGATGATATTTGTCACATTGCCTATACATATTGTATGATATACACAAAAGTCCTAATCCCTATTTTTTTTATGGCATGTAAATAAGCTCATCTCAAGTTAGTCAACAATAATTATGTATTAGAGATATCTAACACATAATGAGTTCATGTTAAGAGTAATTATGTATTAGAGATCAATATACCTAAAACATAATTATCATTAACTAAAATGAGATCAACTCATTTTCAGGCATGTACCAAATAAGGCTTAGAATCACCCCGAAATGCATCAAAAGTTTGAATGCTTACCTCCCTCAAATAAAGGTTTGTGATAGAGAATTTGGAGGTTCATGATGTGATTTTCTATGTCGTTGGGCACCAAAAACTATTATCAATAAGTATAGCTATCAATAGTCAGGTCCTACGGTACCAATACCTGACCCGGTTCAGGTCTTGCCAGGTCTGGTTCTCATTCTTGAATATCCAGGCCCAAATCCGATCAGGTTTGGGTACCTATTAGGTCTTTGGATCTAGGTTTTGAGTTCAGTTATGTAAAAATAAAAGATTTTGCATGGTTGGGCCCACCCAAAGAATGGATTAGATTGCACATGCATGTGGCTTAGAACCCGCATTCTGTTGCTAATATGTATTAAATAATACAATGCACAATTATAAATAAATTTAAAAAAAAAAAACAAAACAAAAACTAGCTGTACCTGACTAGACCCATATTGACCTGACTTTAGCCGAGTCCATCACATGGACCCGACCTGAACTGACTAGACACAATTTTTAATCGGGTTCAAAAAAGTGAGACCCAAACCAATTTCTCAATGGGTCCAAAGGATGGTACCCATACCCATTAAAATTAGGTCGGATCCATTGGGTACCTACGGGTCCAGGTACCCGTCCGACAGGCCTACCTGCAGGCAAAAGTGTATCAGTTTCAGAGAATACTTAATCCGTGTTAGAAATTGTTTGACAGAAGATCCTAAGGAACCAGCAAAAGGTAGAGCCATCTCTCCATAGTGCATATGCATCAATCAGGTCCCATTCATATACTGAGTCCTAACACAGACGGCGCGTATAATCAATGGCCATCAGGGTGATGGTAGAAAACAAATGGTTAATGGGCAATTATTGAATAGGGAAATTGAATAGAAGTGATGATGGTTTGTCTAACAAGACAGCCCATATTAAGATCCAATAAATGTAATCAGCCCTGTACCATTATTTCCTACCATTAGATTGCATAAATTGACCAAGACCTAGGCCACTTAAGGAGTGAGTCAGTACAAATTGAAGGGCTCTAAAAAGGCAAGGGGAACGCCCAAAAGGACATGGTTGGAAGTAGTAAGAAAAGACTTGACAACCTAACCTATGTTCTAACTGAAGTTATGGCCCTTGATAGAGTGGAATGGCGGAAAACAATTCATGTAGCCAACTCCAATTAATTGAGATAAAGCTTAGATGATGATGATCCAGTGGACGACACAAGTAAATTATTCTAACTATATAGGTACATGTACCATGTCAGATGAGTGCCCAAATAACAAGTGTGTTTCACTTGTGATTGGGACCGAATTTTCTGAGTGGATTCCATCTATGAATGGTCTAAAATCGAGTACCATATGGATTCCTCTTTCATACAAGTATTACCAATGTAGAATCAACTTGATCTTCGGTCAAGACACATACATAATGGGTAACTTTAACAATCTCATGTGTTAATAGGATCTGCATGTGTGGCAGCCCTCCCTGATATTTCCATTTACTCCAATTTTCTGACTTTCTTTTCATTTGATAAAAGCCGGAATCGGCATTTTGGGTATTGTATCATCCATGACCTCCTAAACATATCGGATAGTATACACTATTGGTATTTAAGAAAAAAAAAAGGGTTCTAGAATCACCAATAGAATGCGTTAAAATCTGAATTCTTACCTTCATCAAATATGGGCATATAATAAGTGATGGCGGTTCGTGGTGCGATTCTCTCATGCCATTGGGTGAAAAAGTATTCAGTTTCAGACAATACTTTCATCCATGTTAGTAATTGCGTGGGAGAAATTATGGAAGATCCTAAGAAACCAGAATGTGATGGAGCCATCTCTCCATGGTGCACATGTTTGAGTGGTATGCATGGTGTAGACACACAGCAATTGGATCCATCCTTAAGATGAACCATAACATAGCTGGTGTAATGTATGAAAAAAAAAAATCATATCTACTACTCAATCTGATGAACCTAATAGAAAACAAATAGATAATGGCCAGATATTGAGTACAGTAAATTGAAAAAAGCAATGATAGATTTTCTAACAAGTTTGATTTTTGAAACATGATCCCTTATTAGAACCCAATAAATGCATGGATCTGTTCATCCCGCTGTACCATATCTACTACAACAGGGGGGGTTTCACTTGTGTTTGGGACCATACCTTCCTAAGGGACTCCACTTATGGATGGCCCAAGATCGGGTACCGTAAGCATTCATCTTTCATACAGGTATTACCAATGCAGTATCATTCTGATTTTGGGTCAAAAGCACATGGTGGCGCTACCTGTTTGAATGACCTAGAACATGAACACACCCATGTGCTGGAAATATTAAGAAACTATAGGGCCATTTAAATGCTCACACATGTTATTCTGGCTAGACAAGTTATATATTGTTTCTCACTAAGGAACATCGGAACACCGCATTCAGCGAATAAAGAGCCAAATATTGAAGGGAAATTTTGGAGCATCCCCCCATTGAAGGTGTGGCCCACAGGGCAAATGGGCCCCACAAGTACAAAATCCTGTGGATTGGCGAAGTTGTATTAAGGTGTAATAAATGTAGAAACAGGAAGCACTGTCCTGCAAAAATTTGAAGCCTCATAATTCTTTTCCCCCCAAACATTAAGGAAAAATTAACAAAATGACGGTAAATTAAGTGGAGTTCCAATGAGACCTTGAAACAACCAAAATAAAACATTAATACATTAGGCAGTGTTTGGATGTGCTAATGAATTAAATCACAACAGGGATGAAATAACCAAACAGTAATTGCACACTCATAATAATGAAGTAGACCTCAAACCAACATAAAGAGTAACATGATTCCAATTTGGATGCTGCTGTAACGACTACTCTGTCATTCCTACTTTATCGAACTGACTATTGCAATTCAAACAGACAGCACATCCAAACCTAACCTTAATGAGGTTTGGAGCATATGACTGGTGGTAAATTAGAAAAATGAGTGGTTAATCACTAACCTAACCGGCAGTATTTTGCTGAAGTGGGTTAAAGTGGCACGATTCCTTTTGAAAAATTTACAGGCGGGCCGCTGCTTCAGTCTTCCTCTCCACTTCTCTTTTGTCTAGCATTGCAACTCCCAGTGCTGAACATGGTCAGGATGGATTTCGGGCACAACCCACCGATCAAGAGCCTCCATATTCTCAAACCAAGGACAGAAATTGTTCTGCAT
Organism: Magnolia officinalis; assembly: GCA_021015155.1. Classification (NCBI taxonomy): domain Eukaryota; kingdom Viridiplantae; phylum Streptophyta; class Magnoliopsida; order Magnoliales; family Magnoliaceae; genus Magnolia; species Magnolia officinalis. The sequence continues at coordinate 63,234,539 of JAJHSJ010000012.1, forward strand.
AACAGCTGCACAGGAGGCTGACTTTGGATCCGCGACATGGAAGCATGGAAGCATTTCTAGCAGTCAGATGATTTCACTGTATTGCTAAAGACCCAAATGCAGAGGATTGCTAGAGAATTCTAAATCTGCACCCATGTGCCGCGCTGAGCCCGCCTTCTGACAAGAGAGGTAAGAACTACATGCATCTGAAAACCAAAGTCTTTCAGCACCCAAGATTCTTCATTATGCTGCTAAGCTTGTCAATGACTTCATTGGGTTCCACATATGACCCCTGGAGATTGATGGCATGATATTCCAACCCTCTCCACTGTGAGATCAATGCGAAATGCGGACGCCTGTATTGGCTGCTGATGATCTCGAGAATCACTGCCTTTGACGACGCAGCAACTATGTGAGTGAGGCCCGCCCCATGGGCCCCTATAATGACTGAAGCCTCCTCGATGGCACGGACCTGCTCTTTCATGGGCATGTGAGCAAACAACCCATTGATGATATTTATTTTGCATTTTGAGTGATCGGCGGTGGCCCAGCTCTTTAGAGCATCTAACACCTCCTGTTCATTGCTTAGCCTTGATTGGACCTTGCCATCATGACGAGGGTGAGCTAAATAATCTTCTCGCCGCACGAAAAGCACGTTGTGGCCAGACACTGGCTTTGGCACCTGTCTATCATCCACCGGAAGGCCTAAAGCTGATCTGAGGATCTCCCCAAACTCTGATAACCGTGCCGTCTTCCCATCATCTGGGTTCTCCCGTAGTTCATGGGCAGGGGCTCCCTTACATCTAATGGTTTCAGTCAGCCCCTTAAACAGAGCTGTCTCATAACCCAAGGGTGAGAGGATCACATGGCGGAAGCAAACTGGACCACTGAAATTTTTAGCATATCTCAAGCTTGAAAACATTGCTTCCCAAGTTTCTTCCAACTGAGTCTGAAGAATGTAGAGAAGGAATAGCGATCAGGTGTGGGTAGAGAGAGAGAGAGAGAGAGAGATGAAGATAAAGAGCTAGAACCTGGGCCTTTTTTTAGAGAGATGGCATAGATTATGAAAAGGGGTGCAGTCCAGTGGGGCCCACGTGATGCGTGAACACAATCCAGCCCGTCCATCAGTTGCATCATCTCAACAAAAAAAAAAAAAAAAACCTCTGAACCCAAAAAAGGATCTCGATGCAAAATGCAGGCGAGCCACAGAACAGGGACCAACGCGAGTAGGGACATCCACCATTGATTTTCATGGGGAGCCAACCATGTTGTTTATATGGAATCCAGGACGTTCGGCCCCTTCATCTGGTCAGGATGAAAGCTTAGGAAAAAACTCAGGCGGTTAAGCATCTCAGTTAGACCCCCACGAAAATCAAGGGTACACGTCCCATCTTAACTTGTTCCCTATTCTATGGCCCACCTGAGCCTTTGATCTAGCTGATTTTTCATTCCTACGGGTTTTCTGAGGTTATGCATCTGATGGATGGAGTGGGTGATGCATACACATCACGTGGGCCCCACCTCTGCACAGTACCACCGTAAGCTTACAATGGCTACCAATAGAGCGCACCCCCATGAAAAAAGGGCATGCAAGCATAAGGGTCCGGTCATTGTCGAAGGTGACCCTCTTAAAGTCATAAAGTGGGCCATCAATGATCATGCCAGCCCATGTATGGTCTCTTTTGTATTCAATGAAATTCATTTCCTTTCAGATAAAAATTCTGTTTGCCTATGCTAGCAAAGAGGAAAATTCGCTAGCAGATAGATTAGATAGAAAGGATCAGTCCTTCCCTATCTTGTAGTCCAGAAATTGATTCCACCCTCTTGTTGTATCTTTGCACTCTTTAAAAAACTAATTAAGTGAGATAAAGTCTGAGTCCAACTGGTTGGACAATAAGTTATTGTCCACTAACCATAAGTTTCCATCCACCCAACAGATAACTTCCAACCTTTCATGTGCGCACAACATCCAACCCCTCCAATAGGTTGTTTGCATCATGAGGACCATCTTGTGAAAAATCAGCCACATTCACTTGACCACACTTGCATTCTATTGTTTATCAATGGCTAGACAATGTTTCCACTGGTGTGGCCCACCAGATAGGTGCACGTGACTGATTTTTTGCACAATGCGGTCCTTAAGGTGGGGCAAACCTATTGGAAGAGTTGGGTGTCGCACAAAGATGATAGGTTGGAAGTTATTTGCTGAGTGGACCATAAACTATGGCGAGATGGACTTGGGACAACATAATTTAAGTACAAAATCGGTTTTCTAATCAAATTACTCTATAATGACAAATGAAATGCAAAGGAAATCAAGCATAAATACCTTGCAATGCCCATCTAGAAAAACCAAATGAGGCCGATTAGGCAAGCGAGCAACTCTAGAAGCAACATATGCGCTATACCAGTCCGTAACTGTGTGGAACATGTTTGCATACTCAAAACGTGTCACTAGAAGTGTTGGATCCTCAATCCACTGCAATAGGAACTATTCAAATCAATAAAAATGAAAATTTACTTGAAAACTAGAGAAACATGTGAGCAAAATGAATATGATTAGTTAAAGACACTCGAAAAAGTGTTGTATCCTGAATACTAAGTACAAAAGAGTTGTAAGCTTAACCTTATCAAATAAAACTGCAACTTATGAGCAGAGGGAACATTCAAGCATAAAATTAAAGTTGGGGCATGCATTTCCCAAATATGAGAGAATTGTAATGGTAACTTATTAACCATATGATTTGCTAAGCAACAGAGGTGGTTTTTTTTTTCTGGAAGGCAATAAAATTTTTTATTATTATTCTTTTTTATCTCTCAAACATAATATATATATATATATGGTTAATGATAAATTACTAAAGGCAATTCCACAGCTCACCTATCCAGCAGATGATGTCCAGAAGAAGCTATATGGGTCATGTTGTATTGGACTAGCTGTACCATTCCCTATTTGTAAGACACGTAGAACATTGTAAGACACGTAGAACAAGAGCATGTCATATAGCATTTACGGTGCATGTGCACATTGACACGTGTGGCACATGGAAGCTGCTTGAAGATTGTAAGGACGTGTGGCACACGTGCATGATTGAACATGGACAGTCGCACATGTGGCACATTTGTAAAATGTGATGTAAGTTCATGGAACGTTGTGTTCCTACATCCACCATACTAGGCATAAGCTTCCTCACCCTTATGCAACCTTTTTAGCAAGTATACACTAACCTTTCTAACAATAAAATTTTGAGCCCATGGTGCACCTATATTTCTCCATTCATGTGCAAAAAAAGATTTGACAAACCATGTACAAGCTGCCTATCCAAAATAGCTTGTACAGTATGCAACTGAGAATCCAAACGAACAGTCCCTAAAGAACAAGAACAACAGGTACATACAAGGGGAAGGGCCAATCGTTCCAATACAAGGAGATTCTATAAACAGGAGCCACATTATATAGCTGATGGCCTAGCTAAGGATGGTATTGTTGGCGATTCCACACTTTGCTTTAACCAAATATCTATTATCTTAATAGAAAGTCATGATCCCTCTTTTTTTTCTTTTTTAGTTATACTTATCATGAAGCAAAAGAAAGACTTTATAAGCACCCACCACAAGCACATCCTGTCACTTGCCTCTCTAGATACATGGATGAATGAAATACTAACCGAGAGAGACGAGATGAATTTCATCGAAGACAAAAGAAAGCTTCTCCAATGTTCCAAGAAATTCCTCTGTAACCCAAGTAATCACTTGTTATTGTACTCAGAACCTCTCCAAAAAAAAAAAAAAAACCCAAGTAATCACATTCTTTGAATCGCCTTCAATGACTAGACTTCCAGCCATAAACATAGAGAAGATTCCATACCCCCACTTAATGCTCTGGTCTACCTCATTTAACTCCCCACCCACCCCTCACCCAGACTACAGAATAATTCAAGATAGTATCCTTTTATCTCTAAGGACTCCTATGCTCAAATTACCAATCTTCCAAATTGATGAATCATCCACCGTTAGTCTCTTCTAGGATGTTTCTAGTGGTAGTAAAAGGCGCAATATTAACAGTTACATTCGAAGCCATTCATATCCCCAGAGCCAAGATCTAATGGAACCAATCTTAATTAACGGTGTTCTAGCGCACACCTAGGCCTTTTAAGCCAAATGAGTCTACTATCTTACAATTGCAGAATGGATCATCATCAGAAGGTAGTAAGAAAACCCAAAATTCCACAACAAATACAATAATAGAAAGAAACGAATAAGAGACTGGAACCTGACCTGCGAGCACTCAAAATCGTCGGACCCCACAAACCGCATTGAGCTAAGCAGCGACCGCATCGTGTGGTAATGAACCGCCCCCTGCGGCACAAACCGCTCCAGAAAATCCTTTCTCACAACCTCCAACCCATGACCATCATCCCCAATTACCCCTCCCGGGGCCTCGATCTCAAAAGCCCCCTGCTCGAACGACGGGAGCTCCTCCTCCTCCGCCCGCCCGATCACCTCCTCCAACCCCTCACCGCCAGACGACATCCGTATCCGCTCCGGGTTCATCCTAACCCGCCCACCCTCGCAGACCGAGCTCTCCAGCGTCTCGCTATAGAAGCACCGGAACCACCCGGGCTCCGATCGCCCAGGGTGATCAACCGACGATCGACGGACGAGATCAACGCGGCGGGAGAATCCGTTCCCGAAATACCCCTCGCAGGAGTGAGGAGGAACGTTAGTTTTTGGGAACCATGAAAGGAAGGAGGGCAGAGGTGGCCATGGTTTCAGAGGGTTTTGGGATGAATGGCTTTCCGTTAAAGGATGGCTGTTTTCCCTTAGGGATTGGTGGTTTTCCGTTACTGATTCGCGGTTTTCCATGAAATGGGAACGGTAGAAATAGATGCTGAGAGGGATTGTGTTGAAAGCGAAGAGAAGCAGAAGAAGGGTTTTGAAGAGGAAACCGCCGAGCCTGACCATATTTCTTTACGTCAGACGATCTCGAGAGAGACTCAGTGGTTTTAGCTCGCATATATATATATATATATATAGAGAGAGAGAGAGAGAGAGAGAGAGAGAGTCAGGGAAGCGGGCTGAGTACTGCCCCGCTATGGACGGATGGGAGTGGCTTTAGTCCATCCGCGGATCCACCGAGGTGGGTAGGATATCTGACCGTGGGGCCCACCTTGAATATATTTTCCGTATATCCAAGCCATCCACTCGTTTTGAAAACTCATTTTAGAGTATGATTTTAAAAATGAAAAAGATCTAAATCTCAAATGGACCATAAAATAGGAAATAGTGGTAATCAATCGTTAAAAACTTCTCATAAGCTATAGAAATTTTGTATCAAGCTGATAGTTATGTGGTCTCTTCTTTTAAGTCTGTGTGACCTTATCAACGGGTTAGATGGCAAATAAACATTCCGGTGGCCTCATGAAGCTTTGAACGGTGGGGATTCAATCATGACGATTTCTTATTGCTTAAGATTTAGATATTGCTTCGTTTATGAAATGAACTTTCAAAACGAATGGAAGGGCGGATGTATTGCACTTATATTACAATGGCACTCCAGGTGGGGATCCACCAACCTCAATGCATCTACCCAAGCCACAGTGTATTAGTTTCATCCACACCGTCCATCCATTTTCTCATTTCATTTTACGTTACAATCCAAAAAATAAGCAAGATGATCGTTACACTCAGCATTGAAAATTCTCTAAGGCCTACTGTTATGAATAACTGTCATCTCATCCGTTCATAAGGTGACACGCACCTTGATGAAGGAAACCAAAAATATATACTTGATCCAAAACTGTAACGCCCCCAAAGGTTTTCAGTGGTAGGTGTTTAATATCCACTGTGTGGTCCACTTGAGTGTTGGATTTATCTTATTTTTGGGCTTGCATCATAAAATTATATTAAAAAATGGATGGACGGTTTGGATCAAACCAATAAATTACAGTGGAGACCCTATGCACCCACAGGTAGTAACAATTCCATGGAAAGACATGTGAACGGGTAAGATACAGTTTGGTCCTATGGCTCATATCTGATTCGGGTCTTGCTGAACTCTTTTTCTTTGGTCTGATTTTAGATCTTGACAGGTATTACTGCCATTGATATGGGCTCATGGGATTCATTTATAACAATTTTAAGTGGATCACTCTTACAAGATTTTTAATCCATTGTTTCTCTGTTTTTCTTTCGATGGTTCTACTTTAAATGTAAATGGGATAAAGAGATAAGATGATACCGGATAATCTTCAGTCTCATTTAAACTTCTTAATCTTACCTATAAATTAGTATGAGTTAGTTTAATTTTATTTATTTGGTACATTTATTAAACGATCCAAATCATAGACCGTTGGACTTGCATGGTGCTTTAATTGGTCGCTCTAACTAACCAATGGCCTGTGGTTGGTGCTTTGTGGGCTTACCATGATGCATGTGTTTTTTCCATATCCATTATTTATTTTTAAAAATTATTTTATGATATAATTTTAAAAATTGTGGTTTATTCCAATCTCAAGTGGACTACATCAAAGGAAACAGTGTTGATTGAATGCCCAACCTTTAAAACTTTTTCCGTGCAGAAGTTTCGGATCAAGTTATATTTGCTTTTGAGAAATTTACAACTGTACGACCCATTTATGACCCATCTACATTTGTAAGCCCACCTCTTTTCACCTTTCAAGAATAATCCCCATACATACGGACGGCTTCCCAAAGGCCGAAAATGCCCCTGCTTTTCCTTCCGCAAGAGGATCGGCCGCTAACGCTCCTCGAACTCTAAGTTGTACCAACTGCTCAAAAGATACCAAAGTTACAAGGCCCCACAGTTACTTATCTATTCTATCCACAACGTTCATCCATATTTCGAGATCATTTTGGAGCATTACCAACAAAAAAAAAAAAAAAAATCATACCCAAAGATCAAGTGGGCCACACCACAAAGAGCAACAGGAAAATTGATTTTCACCGTTAAAAATTTTGTAGGGCCCACCATAACATTTATTTTCCATCCAATCTATTCATAAGGTCACAAAGACTAGGATGAAGAGGAAAAACAAATTTCATAAAGATCCAAAACTTCTGACCCACAAAGGCTGGTGGGGATTACAACAGGGAAAAAAAAAAAAAAAGGAATCTTGGACCTATGGCTACGGATTATAACCGTAGCTATAACCGCAGCCGTTACTCTTCGCAATGGACCTTAAATGGGTCGTACAGTTGTAAATTTCTCTTTGCTTTTCTCTTTTTATGGAAATGGAGTGACTACTTCCTTACCTACGACTTGTGGCTGGTGGTCGGTGCTATGTGATCCCCAGCATGATATATATGTTTTATCCGTTCCGTTCGTCCACTTTTTACATATCATTTTAGGGCTTGATCTAAAAAATGAGATGATGTAGAGCTCAGGTGGATCACACCGTAGGAAAACAATAGTGATTAGATATCCACCATTAAAATCCTCCTAAGGCTTATTGTACTGTTTATTTGACATCCAATCTGTTGTTAACCCAAATGAAGGGAAAAATCAAAGATCAGCTTGATCCAAAACGTTTATGGGCCCAATATGTTTTTAATGGTCGATATTCATTCAACATTGTTTCCTGTAATGTGGTCCACTTGAAGTTGGGATATACCTCATTGTTTGTCTCATACCATACAATGATATAGAAAAATAGATGGACGGCATAGATGAAACACATACATCATGGTGGAGCCCACATAGCACCGACCACCAGCCATTGGCTGGTGGCAGGGGAGTAGCCAATCCGTTTCCGGAGAATTGTAGACGTACATCCTTGTGTGTTAACTTTCACATACATCTTTTTACTGATCTGATGCTTAGGTAAAAATTCCGGACCGTTAAAATAGTGGGACATACATATAGAATTACATCCAGGAAAATCTAGAACAGTTCAGTTAGTACAAGTATCATACATGTGCATTGCGTCAGACCAGTGGCCATTTTCCGACGTGAACGGTGCAGCTCTACTTATGAATGAACCTTCCTGTATTTCGTCTTTAGGAATTTTTGGAGTGCGTCCCATCTTTCGAACGGATCAGATGTTACATGAAGGTAACACGTTGGCGGGACAGAAAGCAACTGTATTTAAAGTTCCCCTTCAACGTTGTACGTGAACATTTCTCTCCTCTCCTCACCGGAAACGGATTGGCTACTCCCCTGACACCAGCCAATGGCTGATGGTCGGTGCTATGTGGGCCCCACAATGATGTATTTGTTTTATCCATGCCGTCCATATATTTTTTAAAGATCATTTTACGGTACGAAACCAAAAACGAGTTATATCCCAATCTCAAGTGGACCACATTGCAGGAAACAGTGTTGAATGACCGTCCACCATTAAAAACATTTTGGGGACCATAAAAGTTTTGGATCAAGCTGATTTTTGTTTTTTCCCTTCATCTGGGCCTGTATGACCTATTCAACAGATTGGATGTCAAATAAACAGTACAGTAGGCCTTATGAGGACTTTAATGGTGGATATCCAATCTCTATTGTTTTCATGCGGTGTGGTAAACCTGAGATTTATATCCCTCTCACTTTTGGTATGAAGCCTTAAAATGATCTTTAAAAATTGATGAAATAAATACATTTTGGTGGGTCTCACAGAGCACCGACCATCGGCCACGGGGCTGGTGTCAGGGGGAGTAGCCAATCCGTACGGACGCGGATTCCGAAAGTCTTTCGAAAGAAGTTCATGTGCTGTGATGTAGGTGGGGCCCACCGTGATGTTTGTGAGAAATCTACACCGTCCATACGTTTTGAGATCTCATTTTAGGTCATGGGACCGGAAATTGGGTGGATACAAATCTCAAGTGGGACCTACGAGAGGAAACAGTGGGGATTCCGTGACCACCGTTTGAAACATTAATATGGCCACAAAGTTTCATATCAGGCTAAGAATTTTGTGTTTTCACTTCATCCCAGTAGTAAAAGACTTATAAACGGTTTGGATGGCATATAAACATCAGGCTAGATCCCAGGAAGATTTCAACGGTTCTTACCGGTTTTCCCTCTCATACGGCCACTTGAGTTTTAGATCCACCTAATTTTTGGTTTTATGTTAAAAAAATATCTGAAAAAACGGATGAAAGGTGTGGATTTCTAACAAATATCACAGTGGGTCCCACCTAGCATCCCCGGGCAGTAACTTCGTCCAAAAGGCGTTGGCAGGAAATCCGCGTCCCAGACGTACGTTGGGGGAAACGACTCGATGGAGTCGCTTCTAAGTTCTACCGCAATTCTGCAAGAGGAGTACCGTGTTTACGGCGCACAGATTACGTAGTTCCGGGGCTAGGATGTACTTGCAGTGGTCGCGTGGGGCCATTGATGTATTTGTTTTATACATGCCGTCCATTTATTTCGCCGGATTATAACAGGGCATGAACCAAAAAGGAGACTGATCCAAGTTCAAGTGGACCACACCATGGGAAGCAGTGTATAATGATGTCAACCATTAAAAACTTCTTTATACCATGGCCCACAGGAATGTATTTTTGCCATATAACCTATTCATAAGGCTCACATAGGATTATGGGAATGGATGAAGGAAAAAACGCAAATATCAGCTTGATCAAAACTTCTTGGATTTCAAGAGGTTTTTAGCTGTGGGAGTTTAATCCCATCCTTCCACACGGAAAAATGGCTACAAAGCGTGAATAAAACATATGTACGTGGACTCCCTAGACTGTCCACCACCAGAGTTCGTACTACCAATGGCAGCACATGGAAGGGAAGCGGATTGGCTACTCCCCCGACACCAGCCCCGTGGCTGGTGGTCGGTGATCTGTAGGCCCCACCATGATGTACGTTTTTCATCCATTCCGTTTATCCAATTTTACATATCATTTTAGGGCTGGATCCCAAAAATGAGACGGATATAAATCTCATGTGGACCACACCACATGAAAACAATAGTGATTGGATATCCACCATTAAAACAATCCTAAGGCCCGCTGTACTGTTTATTTGAAATCCAAACTGTTGATTAGGTCATACAGGCCCAGATAAAGGGAAAAAACAAAAATCAGATTGATCCAAAACTTTTATGCCCCCGAAATGTTTTTAATGGTCGACGCTCATTCAACACTCTTTCCTGTAATGTGGTCCACTTAAAATTAGAATATATCTCATTTTTCCCCCTACTATAAAATGATCTGTAAAAATAGATGGACGACATGGATGAAACATATACATCATGGTGGGGCCCACAGAGCACCGACCACTAGCCATTGGCTGTGGTCAGGGGGAGTAGGCAATCCGTTTCCACATGGAAGACCCACACCGCGTCCGCGCGTCAGGGGAGCTGATTCGGCGCGGATTAGCTATTACCCGGTAACACCAGCAGGTGTTACCCTAACCGTGTGGGCCCATATCGATATAATTTTTTGTCCATCCATGCCGTCCATCTGTTTTTCCATCTCAATTAAGACTGATATCCCAAACCTTAACAAGATCCAAATCTCAAGTGGACCACACCACTAAAAAACAGTGATGAATGATCATTACAAGCTCTTTGTGGGCCATGAGAGTCTTTCCCTTCATCCAGGTCTTCTTGATATTATCAACAAGTTGGATAGCAAATAAACATTACGAAAAGATGGGGCCTTTGAAATTTTTAATGGTGAGGCACTCGATCACTATTTTTCTACGTGTGGTCCACCTGAGATTTGAATCTGCTTGAATTTTGAGACCATGACCAAAAATGGGACAGATGAACGGCATGGATATACAACATCAAGGTAGGCCCCATGGTTAGGGTTGTAAATGGTCGGGTTCGAGGTGGGTTTAGCCAAAACCAGACCTACCCATTTACTAAACAGGTCTGGGTCCAAATTTTAAACCCAGACCCTTTTACTAAATGGGCAGGTCCGAGTCAACCCATTAGACCCATTTATAAATGGGTCCGAGTCTGGTAGAGGGAGATCCACCCAGACCCATTTATAAATGGGTCGGGTCTAACGGGTGGTTAAGGGAGATCTAGACCCTGAACCAAACCCGTTTAGAAACGGGTCCAACGGGTCTAATGGGTCCAATAGGTTGTTGATGCATGAGAAAATGTAGTTGTTCTGTTTTTAGCTTTAAATAAATAAACTTTTTTCAAAAACCTGAAATTATTTTAAATATCATTCAAATGGAATGTTTGTAAATGTTAAAGTTATAAAAACAAAATTAAAAATTTGAGAAATTAAATAATATATACCTTAAGATTCAATTCTAGATCAATCCTCCAACTCATTAGAATCGTCATCCACTTCTACTACATGCAATTCCTCCTTCAAATCTATAAATTTTACACATGACATACAACCTAGTTAATAGAGATGTAGGAAAGACTTTTCCATATTAAGTTTATAAAATAAATATAAAACAATAAGAACTAAATTTACCTTCAGGAATTGCAGCGCGAAGCCAATCTTGCAAACAAGTTAAAGCCTCTACAGTGTCTGGGGCTAAAGAACTACGAAAATCATCAATAATTATCCCACTAACACTAAATGTTGACTCTGATATAACGGTCGATATAGGAATTGACAATATGTCACAAGCCATCCTAGATAATGTAGGATATTTGGAAGCATTCATCTTCCAAAAGCTTAAAACGTCCAAGTCGTCACTTCGAGGATGTAACTGTTCATCCATTAAAAAATTATTATAAAGAGAAGAATAAAATATTTTTACTCATATAATTTATAAAGAGAGAGAGAGAGAAAATACCATCTCTTCTAAATAACTATCCAATTCAGACTTGATTTGATAACTTGTAGCAGCATCACTAACAAACGAATCAAAATCATAAGTATATTTTGTAAAGTCATATCGAGAACTTTTGCTCTGTGATGAAACTGTACTGCTAAATGAACCAACATTCCTCTCTTCCATATCACTGAGATGTTATATGCATCAAATAATCTTTTAAGACCGCTGTGAATTCTCTGCGTACATGGTTCAGCGAAACCACTAAATCCATAAAGCTTCTGAAAACAGTAGTTTACCCAATGCATTTTATATCGTGGATCAAAGATTACTGCAATCGCCAACACCAAAGAATACTCACTCGAATATTTTTCAAACTTTGTGACCATTTTCTGGGCCATGCATTTGATAAAGTCATCATGACTTTTAACCTCGCCCATCAATGGCATTTGGATCATCCAAACACCCTCGAAGTATACATTTGCAGTTGGGTATTTAGAACTAGAGAAAGAATTGATGACCTCATAATATACTTTTAAAGATTCACAAACAACTTTTATCAATTCTCATTCACTTTCGCTTAGTGCTCCTTTATAATTTGAATCACGCTCCTCCAAATGAAAGAACACATCCTTGTACACTAAGGCAGATTCTAACATCAGATATGTAGAATTCCACCTAGTAGGTACATCAAAACGTAATCCTTCCTTGCTTGAGATATTTAATTGTTTAATAATTTCTTTAAAGCTCTTCAAACGAGCTTGTGATCCCTTCACATACTTAATGGCTTCACGAATTTTACATAGTGGACCATTTATAACTTTCAGCTCCTCTTTCACAATCAAATTGAGAATATGTGCGCAACATCTTACATGAAAAAAATGCCCTCAAGTGGAAGAGTCATCTTGAATTGTTTAAGTAGTTTACTAACAACAACATTGTTAGCACTACAATTATCCAAAGTTATTGAAAACAACTTGTTGCCGATTTCCCATTCGCTCAAACAAGACAAAATAGCATCGTTAAGAGCAATGCCAGAATAAGGAGGTGGAACCATCTTGAAACTAATAAGCTTTTTTTGCAGCTTCCAGTCCATATCTATATAATGGGCAGTAAGACTCATATATCTCAGTGTTTGGTTCGAGGTCCACATATCCGTTGTCAGGCTCACGCGCCCGCGCATCTCAGCAAAAGATTTCATCAACTTCATCTTTTCTTTTGATATACTATAATGCAATCATTTTTAACTGTATTCCTTGACATAGGTTTGAATTTGGGTTGCAACTCAGCCAAAATGACCTAAAATAATAATTCTCGATATCCCTAAATGAATATCCAAGCACAGTATATACTTTTACAAGAGTTTTGCGACTGCGTTCTTGATCAAACTTGTGTGTACTAAGCTCAGGACCACCTTGATTACTTATAGCCGATCCTATAAGTTGTTGTTTTCTATCATGATACACATTTTTTGAACATTTCGTAAGGTGCTTCTTAAGGTGGCTTGTTCCACTACAACTACAAGCAGAGAGTATTTGGTTGCAATGACTGCATCTAGCTGTAACCACTCCATCCTTGCATAATCGCGTGAAGTCGTTCCAAATTGCCGATGTCAACTTTCTATGTTTCGAATTCGAACTAGTAGCTGTTACTGTATGTGAAGAAAGTGTAGAGTCCCTACACTCCATGGGATCAAGTTGTTCGTGTTCCTTTACATTAGACATGTTATATTACTGCATTAAATAAAATGCTTTAAGATTATTACTGATTAGAAATGAAAATGTAAAAATGAAAAGTGAATATGAAAATAATGTACACACAAGGCATGCATATAACATTCAATTTGTTCAATTAGCGCACTCCATCATAAGACAAATACATTCCGTCCATCCATTTTTTCAGATCCTTTTATGGTATGAGCCAAAAATGAGTTAGATCCAAAACCCAAGTGACCACATAGTGTTGATTGAACTTCCACTGTTAAAATCTTCTTGGTGGCCACAAAAGTTTTGAATCAAGCTAATATTTGTTTTTTCCTTTCATCCATGTCTTTATGACCTAATCAACAAGTTGAATGTGAAACAATATTTGCCCCGGCCCACTTTAGATTTAGACGGTTGGGATTGTTCAATAAGTGATGATCATATACATGATGGAAAACATCATTTCAGTGGTCAGGATCACAGAACAATGAACTTGATCAATGATTTTCAAAAATTAAAATGAGTGATGATCATATATACAACCAAGTGTAGGTTAGCATTAAGTCCGATCCATGTACCAACGTCTTAAGTGTGCAACGCATCTCAGCCATGAGAGATGTGGGCCTCATCATGAAAAAGTTCATCCAATCTTCAGGCAAACCACCATGTACAAAAACAAAGGATGGTTTAGATCAGACCGACCAACTCTTTTATCCAGTGTACAAATGTGGCCCCACCTCATAATCGTATTGGCCTCTGGTGCACCCGACATCTTGCATGGCATAGATACGTATTCCTTTACTTACCAAAAATTTCTCTTTCCTTGCCAAAATCCTTGTGAGATATGTATCTCACCCACGGCCAGGAATTTGTGCGTATGTAGTGTATGCAAGCCGTGGGTGTAGCAAAATTTTTCTCTGGGCTATATATAGTAAAAAAAAAATGAACAATTCCTAAAAGAAAGGCTTAACTGTGTACCTGATGGCCCAACAATTGCAACAACAAATAGGTAGAGATGAAGAAGAACACAAAGTCAATAATATTGCAGTAAAAAACACATCCAGATCCTAAAAAAAAAAAAATTATTTGTACACTTTGCAATATGAAGATTGAAGAAGAAAAAGATAAATAAAATAAAACAGTATAAAAAATGAAAAACCTTGTTGAGATTATATCTGTATGGATTAGAGTAGTAACAAACTTCTTATATTTCTTAAATAGATAAGATACATCGGGAGAGGGATAAAGAAAATAAAGAGGAGATGAAGAGTCACTACCACTGGTTCGTCACTTTGGTACTAATTTATGAGAAGGAAAATGGTTCACTACTTGTGCGGGCCCCATCATGATTATGTAAAATCCACACCAATCACAAGGTGAGGCACCACATGCTAGAATGACGGTCCTAAAATCAGCTTCATCCGTGATTAAAATGGGCCACACCATCAAAAGAACTATATAGGACAAAGCTCACCTTCTAAACTCTTTCCATTAATTTAGCCCACCTAAATCACATATGGGCCTGATTTTTTTTAGAAAGGGCTTAAGATTTTGTGTGACATCTAATGAATGGAGTGGATTTCATATAATGATCACAGTGGGCCGATTAAAAATAAAGGGTGGACCTTTCTTTCCCAATTATTTCCTTTGAGGTGGCCCACCTAAATCTCAAGTCAGCCTAATGTTTTTGCCCCAGAATTAACTAATGATTATACATCTATTGGCTGGAGTGGATCTCAAATAAACAACATGGTGGGCCAGATAAAAAATCAAGGAGGTGTATCTTATTTTCAAACTAGTTTGTATTTTATTTTAAAGTGGGAACGTCGTTAGTTGCTTAATATATAGGGAAGTGGGAACGCCAGTAGAATATATAGGGAAGTGGGAAGGATATGGGTCTGGGCGGGTCTCATGTAAGGTAGACTAGACCCGCTCATTTACTAACAAGGTTCGGATCGGGTCGGGTCGGGTCTAAATGAAAGGAACCCAGACCCAGACCCGTTTGACAAATGGGTCTATCCTTGGACCCGGACCCGTACCATTTAGCAAACGGGTCGAGTTTGGGTCGGGTCTTAATGGGTCGGATCCGGGTACCCCATCGGGTCCGCTGACCCATTACAGCCCTACCCATGGTAACGGTAACACCCACTGAGGTGTTACTCGGTAGTACATGATCGACTCCCACTGATTATGTGAGGTCCAATGGGATAATAACTTGGTGGATATTAACCTCACCGTAGGTCCCACTTTGATGATATGTTGTATATACACTTTGTCTCGGAACCATTTTCGTAGGCAGTTGCAAATAATAAATACATTAAGCACATTCAAATCTCAGGTGGACTACACCACAATGCTTGTCATTCAAAACTTTCCAAGAACTACTATAAGCAGATTTATAACATTTATTTGTCATCTAATCTCTTGATAAGGTGAATCAAAACTAAATGGAAATAAAATACAAAGATTAGCTTAATTCAAAACTTTTGTGTCCTACAAAAAACTTTTAATGGTCATTCACTACTTTACAACGGAGATTTGAATCTGCTTAAGTTTGGGATAACTTCCTTAAATTATCTGTAAAAACAGATGGTAGCATAGGTATAAAACAAATTCAACAAGGTGGCCTTTACACAATAAGGGTAACAACCACTGAGATGTTACTCGGATAATAGCTAATCTGCTCCCCAAGGTAGGTGGATCCCTAACAATGGGGCCCATTGTGATATTTTTTTTAATATCCAATTCACTTTAGGACATGAGGCAAAAAAACATGGTACATCCAAATATGAGGTAAACCACACTATAAGATACGGGGTGATTGGATGCTCACCATGAAAAACTTATTAGGGCCACCACAATCTTTAGCTGTCATCCAACCTTTTGCTAATGTGATAAAGACCTAAATGAAGGGATCACACAAATATCAGCTTGATCCAAAACTTTTGTAGCCCAAAATAAAATTTTAGTGGTCGATTACCATTGTTACCTATGGTGTGGCCCATATTAGAATTGGATCTGCAGCATTTTTAGGATCAAATCCTAAAACGAATATGATGAATTGTATGGATTCCCCACGTGTGTGCTATTCTACCAGGTGTTTGAAACCCATATACTTGATCTTTTAGTTTATGTGTGGCTGTAACGTCCTGAAAATTGGTACCCAAGTACAAGATCCCGATCTCGAGTCCTCGAAAATGGTGTGACCTCGTTCAGATCCACATTCATTCCACACAAGAGTAATAAAAGTAACGCAATTCAATTCAATGGATCTAAAGTGAGGTAGAGATAACGAAAATATAAAATTATAGGGCTAAAGTAAAAATACAATTAAAATATGATGTCCGCCCAAATGGGGATTATACAAGCCATAATATACATGCTCAAAATGATTAAAGTGTAAAGTTTTCGGTTTGGTCCAATTCTCTAAAATATAATATCAGTGGTGCAAGTTACTCTAAGCCCACCCGGCTGAGATCTCGATAGTACATGCATCAATAATATCATATGATTGGTGTTTTAAAATGCCATCCTAGTGTGGGAGTGAGTGATCAACTTAGTGGTTTCATTAACTATAAGTTACGTATGTTATCAATTCCACTAGCACAAGTACTAGAGCTGGGCATCGGACCGAGTCGGATTGGATTGGGTCCAACTTGACTCAGTTCGAAATTTGTAGGGCCTGACCTGAACTTGATCTAATCCGGTACCGAGTTTCGGTCATTGGACACGAACCGATCCGAATCCCTGCTGGCTTGAACCGATCCGAGTCTGACTCGGTCAGGAAACCCGAGTCGGATCCGATTGGGCAA
Organism: Magnolia officinalis; assembly: GCA_021015155.1. Taxonomy (NCBI): domain Eukaryota; kingdom Viridiplantae; phylum Streptophyta; class Magnoliopsida; order Magnoliales; family Magnoliaceae; genus Magnolia; species Magnolia officinalis. The sequence goes on from JAJHSJ010000012.1 coordinate 63,251,749, forward strand.
GGTTCAGATCGTTCATTTTTTTCAACGGTGTGGGAATCATTATTCTCATTGTTACCTATGGTGCGATTTACTTGATTATCGGATATACTTAAAATTTAGTATCAACCCCTAAAATGATCTGGAAAAACTGATGGACGATGTGGATAAACCAAAAAATTCAAGACGGCCCCACATAGTTTACTTAGTAGGAGAAAAACGTAATGCTTTTTTTAAAGCTCACACCAGCTCACGAGATTCTGTGACTTCATTCGCAAGGCAAAGAAAATAATGGGAAATGATATATGGTGGAACCGCCTCTATCCTAATGATAGAGCCACTTTCCACCATTCGTTGAATAGAGACGTATATAGAGCCATCAAAACCGTCCAACTAGTAGGACCAACATCCTATATCGTGTGGTTCATAAACTACAGTAATAGGATACTTTTCCCACCTTTTTTATAATTGTGCTCTCCAAATTTCAAGCACTAAAAATATTTATTTTTCTTTATGCTTAGTAATTAACGGTCATAAATGAATATTTATGATAATACATGGTTGGGTCCATTATAATTACGGTTCAGATTCAACTTTATCCAGATAAATGGAAGATGAAAGGATGGAGTCTATCTTATTACCATAGATGCGTTTCTATCATATTATATTGACGTGAATGATAGGCAGCTTATAGCTTCCTAAAGAAGCTTCAAGTACTACTGCTACTGCTCTCTGTAGCTTAGCTGACACCTGCTATATAGCAGCTCTAGGTACGTGTCATGCGAAGACAAGCACTGACACCCCTCGAGCTCCGAGTTGTATGAACAGTTCAAAGGAGATTAGATGGGACGTGAATTAGGTTACTGAAGTGACGTCACCAAGTTTTGTGGGCCCCACTATGATGTATGTGTTGTATCCACACTGTCTATCCATTTTGAGATATCATTTTAGAGTATGAACCAAAGAATGAACCAGATAAAAATTTGTAGTGGACCCCACCATAGAAAACAGTGGGGAGAGTGATTCCCACCGTTGAAACTATCTTAAGGCCACCATAATGTTTATTTGAAATCCAACCTGTTCAAAAGTTAAAAAAGACATGAAAGAAGGGAAAACACAAATATCAGGTTGATCTAAAACTCTTGTGGCTTTTAGAAGTTTCTAATGGTGGGTGTCACTGCCCCACTGTTTTCTCTGCTGGGGTCCACTGGAGCTTTGGATTCAACTCATTATTTGGATCTTGCCCTAAAATGATCTCTCCAAATGGATGGACGATGTGGATACAAAACATACATCATGGTGGGGCCCACGAAAGTTAGTGACATCACTTCAGTAGTGACTCTCGCTACTCAACCTCCCAGTAGCTAATCCGCGCCCGATTAGAGAGAGAAAGAGAGAGATATAGAGAGAGAGAAGAGAAAGAGTGATTTACCCGGCCGGGTAGACATCGGGATCGGGACGATTTGGGGATTCCGGATCCAGCGGGGCGAGCGTTCTTCAGGTGCGGGTAGGGACTGGGTAGGGTAAAAAACAGGTTGCAAAGGAGGGTTTGAGATCTGCGGGTGCGGGTAGGGTAGGGTAGAGAAGGAAGGATTTGAAGATTTAGGGTTTGGAGCGGCGGCGAGCGTTCTTCGGGTGTGGTTAGGGCAGGGTAAAAAAAGGGGTCGAGTAAAACTTAAAAGTAATATATATATATATATATATATATATATATATATATACGGTTCGTATATAACCTAATAAATACGGTTCGTATCAGATCGGATTACGGATCGAGTCGGTTCAGAACAGGCGTTATCCGTACCCAACCCGAAAATGTTTTGGATCTGGATGGGGCTACCCGATCCAGACCATCGGTTCTGTTCGAATCGGGTCGGATCGGGTCTGATCAAGTCGGATCCATTGGATCAAATCTAAAATGCCCAGCTCTAACTGTAACGTCCTGGATTTTCACTGTTTTGGATTCCCAAAAATCCTTAAAATTTTTTTTATTAATTAACTTATAATATCACTTAATGACCATTAGCACTCAATATTAGTTTATACTGGGGTGGACTAGTCTAGTTATGATGGGACAAAGTGCGGGCCGCCAAGTCAGATGACCTGTTTACACTTAACAACAACTCATGTGGGCCACCTAGCGACCGAAGAGGGTCAGAAAAATCTAAAAGTTTAGGAAATCATAGATCTCACTGGGCTTGTTGTCCATCGCAGACTGCGGACCTCGTGGACACCCAGAGTTGGGATCTGGCACTTGCCAAATGCACCCCACCAATGCCAGAATTGGAATCTGGCACTTGCAAATGAAACCGAGATTCCGGGCTTTCCAGCTATCGGATTTCTTCCAAATTTACAGTGAAGGTCTAATATATTTTTCTACATCCGTCCACAAAATATGGGACCCAATCGTGGCACGGTGACCGTTGATCGCAAACCGGACCCGTGCAATCAAACCCCATATCCGATCGCTCCTAAATTTTGCATGGCCCTTCATTGGGCCATGGATCACCTATCCTGTAGGTTTCATGGCCAGAGGGCCACCAAAACCACCCCAATCACCAAAATGGGCCCCATAGGGCCACTTAAAGATCGAAATCGTATGCTCAAACCCCATACTCGTTGGTCCGTTTGTTCCCAAACTTTGCATGACCCCTCATCGGGCCATGAGACACCTACACACCAAGTTTGGTGGCCAGAGGAGTGTTAGGGCCGCCCCAACACCAATAGGGAGTCCTATAGGGCTATTTTGGAAAATTGTGGAAGCTTGGGGCCATTTGCACCAAATCTGACATTATAAAAGGGGTTTCTTTTGGGCACCCCTCTCCCCATACGAATTTGCCCTAGGGAAGGAAAGAGAGAAGAGAGAAAAGGGAGAAAGAAGAAAGGAAGAAGAGAGGAAGGGAGAGTGAAGGAGAGTGAAGGTGGGCCATAGATCAAAGTAGGCTAGATGGGACACGAATTAGGCTACTGAAGTGACGTCACCAAGTTTTGTGGGCCCCACTATGATGTATGTGTTGTATCCACACCGTCCATCCATTTTGAGATATCGTTTTAGAGTGTGAACCAAAGAATGAAGCAGATAAAATCTGTAGTGGACCCCACCACAAAAAACAGTGGGGAGAGTGATTCCCACCGTTGAAACTATCCTAAGGTCCACCATAATGTTTATTTGAAATCCAACCTGTTCAAAAGTTAAAAATGACATGGAAGAAGGGAAAACACAAATATCAGGTTGATCTAAAACTCTTGTGGCTTTTAGAAGTTTCTAATAGTGGGCGTCACTGCCCCACTGTTTTCTCTGCTGGGGTCCACTGGAGCTTTGGATTTAACTCATTCTTTGGATCTTGCCCTAAAATGATCTCTCCAAATGGATGGACGGTGTGGATACAAAACATACATCATGGTAGGGCCCACGAAACTTAGTGACGTCACTTCAATAGCGACTCTCGCTACTCAACCTCTCAGTAGCTAATCCGCTCCCGATTAGAGAGAGAGAGAGAAAGAGTTGCAAAGAGAGATAGAGAGAGAAAGAGAGAGAGAAGAGAGAGAGAGTGTAACATCCTGAAATTTCACTGTTTTGAATTTCAAAAAAATCCTTGAAATTTATTATTATTATTTTTTTTTATTAACTTATAATATCACTTAATGACCATTAGTACTCAATGTTAGTTTAGGCTGGGGTGGACCAGTCTAGTTATGATGGGACAAGTGCGGGTCATCAAGCCGGATAGTCCGTTTACACCTAGCAACAGCCCGTGTGGGCCACCCAGCGACCGAGGAGGTTCAGAAAAATCTAAAACTTCAGAAAATCATAGATCTCACTGGGCTTCTGGTCCATCGCGGACTGCGGACCCAGTGGACACCCAGAAGTACCATCTGGCGCTTACTCAATGCGCCCCACCAATGCCAGATTAAAATCTGGCACTGACAAAAGAAACTGAGACTTCGGGCCTTCCAGCCGTCGAATTTCTTCTAAATTTATGGTAAAGGTTTAATGTATTTTTCTACGCCTGTCCACCAAATCTGGGCCCCGATCGTGGCACGATGACCGTTGATCACGAATCGGACCCGTACGACCAAACCCCATATCCGATCGTCCCCAAATTTTGCGTGGCCCCTCATCGGGCCATGGAGACCCTATCCTATAAGTTTCATGGTCAGAGGGCTGCCAGAACCGCTTCAATCACCAAAATGGCCCTCGCATGGCCACTTAAGGGACGGAATCGCTTACTCAGACCCTATATCCATTCATCCGTTTGTCCCCAAATTTTACATGGGCCCTAATTGGGCCATAAGATACCTACCCACCGAATTTGGCGGCCTAAGGGGCGTTAGGGCTACCCCAACTTCAATAAGGAGCCCTGGAAGGCTAGTTTGGGAAAATTGTGGGAACTTAAGTGATTTGAGTCGTCCACTCTTATGCAAAGTTGAGGATTTCAGACCGTCGGTTTGTGACCAAACTTCACACATCGAGTAAAGATATTTTTCTCCTCATATCCGTATAGCCGCGGCCCCGATCGACCATCGCTGACCCTTGAATAGACTTTTAATCATTTCTGTCGATCGGCGTGTCGAAATGGCGGACCAATTGTGTCCATACGTAGATCATCATTAGGACTAACTATCCTACGGTGTATATCGACTAGTACACCCCATAAACTAGAAAAACCCTCCCATAGGGTTAGTATAGTAAAGACCTAACATTCGGGGCCAATTGCTCCAAAACTGGCACTATATAAAGGCCTTATTTGGGCACTCTCTCTCTCCATACGATTTTGCCGTAGAGAAGGGAGGGAGAGAAGAGAGAAAGGAGAAAGAAGAAAGGAAGGAGAGAGGAAGGGAGAGTGAAGAAAGAAAGTAAGGTGGGCCCAAGGAAATCAAACCCCCACAACTCCTACATCTTCTCAAAGGAGGATTCCTCATCCACAACCGTCCTTTTCACTCCGTTGATCATCTAGGTAAGATCCACCACCCATTTTCGTTGAAACCCTTGTGATGAGGAGAGATTTATTTAGGATTCTAACATATAAATGTTGCTTTAGGGATTCCGACCAACCGGCCCCCAAATCGACGTTCCTAGGTCGTTTTCGAGTCTCCAACGAATCACAAGGTGCGGACTATTATCCTTAGGTGGTCTAGCATCAATTATAATTTGAGTTTAATGATTTTGTGTGTATGGGATGTTGTTTGGAGGATCTAGAGGAACCTAGGAATTTCATGTTCGTTGAATCGTATGGATTTGCATGTTTAGTTCCCTTTTGATATTGATCTTGCCTCTCATATGCTTGGTTACAATGAATGTTGTATGTTCATGTCTTGATGGAGTTGTGTGTAATGTTCTTTATAACATGTTGTTTGCCTCTCACATGGTTAGGTAGAAATTAAATGCTTACATGCTCATGTCTTGGTGATCCATGTATGTTGATCCTCATAACATGTATGACTCGTTCACGTTTGCACATTTTAGTCCTATGAGATGTGGGAAGTGCTTCACTTCCACACAAACACACACTACATACAAGCACCTTATTCAAATGCGTTGTTAGCTTGCTTGTAGAAGAATTTCAGAAGGGTGATGAATGTGTATGCATTATATCGACTATGCTAGTAGATAACAATGATGAATAACATGCCATGATGTTATCGACCCTTGGGTTGGTCAGGAAATGAGGAGAGTGAGGGTGGTCCCGTTGGTAGGACTATCCTAGGGCTAGGCCATGGGTTTGGGCGAGTGCGGATGGGCGGTAGTAGTTAGACTACATGGGTCGCTCATACCCGATGTTGTCTGTTGCGTGTTTGCCTGAACTTGTGCGGTATAGCTTAATACTGACCAATCTTGTCTGTTAACCTTGATTGCTCACACATGTATGGAACCTGGCACACCCTACCACCGTGGTTAGCCCACTGATAGCGAACTGAACATTGATCCACCTTCTCGTGAGCCGGGCATGGTGGAATGGGACACTGTGTCCGAGCTGTCGGCCTACGCTGGGGTGACGCGCCTCCCCGTAGTGACCGCGAACGATCCCTTCCTCTCAGCACTCCCCATGTGCTTGGTGTCGGGGATGGGGAACCCGACGGGATCACGGATCGCTGTGCCCTGGCCTCGCGCATTGAGGGGTTTCGGCACCGCAACTAGTTGAGGGCATTGATACGTGGGGTGAATCAGTTTCCCAAACCTGCTGGATGAACGGAATTAACTAAGAACTTGGCTAACATATCATTGCATCGCATTAGCTAGGGTGGCGACTCGGCAGTCGAGGTCGCTCTGAGGGAGTGTTGTCATATGCGATCGTAAGATGGAGTCGCTTGAGGGAGAGTTATGGCGAGGGCATGCATCATATCATTCACCATGCATACGCATTATCAAGATTAGCTTAATATCTATGAATGTTGCCTTTCATTAAATTCATGCTATAACTGCTGCCTGTTAAAACTTAAGACTAATAGTACCCACTGAGTTGATCACTCACTCCCACTCTGGGACGGTGTTTTAAAACACCAACCAGACACTTCAGTAGCTGCAGGTGATGCTGAATTCGAGGAGCCGAGCGGCGTGAGTCTCGATGAGGAGGACGAGCTGTCCTACTTCCAGTTGATGGGTGGTTATCCATCGGCTTAGGAGACTGGATTCTGGAGCGTTGAGTCGTGAGCTCAGCGCACCATTCTTTTGGGCGTATGATTCTCTTTGCGATTCTGTTGGGCATCGCCTTATGCGGCCCATTTATATTCTTTTGAACCTGTATATATTGATTCCTTTCAGTTCAGTAGACTAGTTGTGGATGTGCCTCATGTTTCAATTAATTCCATGCTTCACATTTAAACTTGATAAATCATAAAACCATAAAATTGATGATAAGTGACACTCGGGGACTTGGGAGTCGAGCGTATGCACGACCCCCGATTTTTCGGGGCGTTACAGAGAGAGATTTACCCGGCCGGGTAGAGATAAGGATCGGGACGATTTAGGGATTCTGGATCCGACGCAGCGAGCATTCTTCAGGTGTGGGTAGGGACTGGGTAGGGTAAAAAACAGGTTGCAAAGGATGGTTCGAGATCTGCAGGTGTGGGTAGGGTAGGGTAGAGAAGGAAGGATTTGAGGATTTAGGGTTCGGAGCGGCGTAAGCATTCTTCTTCGGGTGCTGTTAGGGTAGGTTAAAAAAAGGGGTCGGGTAAAACTTAAAAGTAAAAAACATATATATATATATTATATATATATAAAAAATAAATATGGTCCGGATCAGATCAGTCCGAATTGGATCTAATTGGATCGGATTACGGATCAGGTCGGTTCGGAACAGGCGTTATCTGTACCCGACCCGAAAATATTTCGGATCTGGGGCTACTCGATCCTAACCGATCCTGACCATCGGTTCTGTTCGAATTAGGTCGGATCGGGTCTGGTCGGGTCGAATCCACCGTATCGAATCTAAAATGCCCAGCTCTAACAAGTATTGATAAAGCAACTTAAACACCCAATTTCTAAATACTCTTATTAATGCACGTGCATGCTGATGTGAGATGATGCATGACCTCACAATTCAACACTCCCTCATAAAGCAACTTTGATGCCACATTCGCAAATGCCAACACCCTTTCAACATGCGACCACAACACACAAGTCGCCACAGTCTAAACTAATGCGATGCAATGAATGTCCATGTTAGCAGAGTGAATTAATTAAGTCCATTTATCCAGCAAAATTTGGGGAGCTAGAACACCTCCATTGAGTTAATGTCCTTATACAGATTGCTGAGCATAGGGCGGCCATCTAAATTTAAGTATCACTCGTTTATCTCAAAAATCAATAATTCCAAAGGTAAGGCATGATACACAAATGTATGAGGATCAACTCGGTATGAATCGTCACCCAAACACCAAATATGATCACTCAGTTATGAGGTGCGTGCTTATCAAATAAAACCAAATCACTACAAAGAAAAGGGCTCGTCACCCAATTACATTCATGCCTGGGTTGTTCGAATGGTACTTTGACATGAAACCATCGGCCGGGTAATTTGACGGGGGCCACTCGAACAATATGGTCCAAAGATGTACAAAAGTCCCCTTGCCCTAAGGCCCCATCACTAGTCCTAGAACGGCCTATGGTGATCCACCCAGAAGTTGAAAGTAGGAGAGCTCCTCCTCCTCGTCTACACTCACCCCATCTAGCGCATCAAGCTCCGTGACACCTGCATCTAAGATAGGGTTTGGTTGGTATTTTAAAACATCGTCCCAAAGTCGGAGCGAGTGATTAACTCAGTGATTCCATTAGCATTAAGTTACACAAGTTATCAATTCCACATGTGCAATTAATGAAAAGAATATAAGCATATAATTCCTTGTTACTCTTATTAATGCTCATGCATGGTGTTGTAATATGATGCATGCCCTCGCCATCCAACACTCTCTCAAGAGAAACCATCTAAATGCTCGCATATGTCCAACATCTAAATGCAAAGCGATTATGAATATGTTAGCCAAGTGTTTAGCTATGTCCATTCATCTAGTAGGTTTAGGGAAAATGGGACACCCTAACAAAGTCAATACCCTATCCCGATAGCGAGGTTCAGGAGGTCGTGGCGGCCTTGTACCTGCGATCCTCAATCCGTTTGGATTTGTCACTCCCAGAAAACTCATACGAAATGCAACATTGAAATTTTGGTTTGCTCACGGACATTACAGGGAGGCTCGTCACCCCAACGTAGGTCGATAGCTCGAGCATAGTGTCTCATTCTACTATACCCGGCTCCTGAAACTTGTGAATCGCATCATAGTTGTTACCAGTGGACGCTGCATGGGCGTAGGGTGCCTCAGGTTCAAACAGGTGTGATCATACATGGTTAACAGATATGGTTGGTTAGTTAGTGGGACAATTCGGTCAATTTAGGCGAACTGCGAAGTATCGGGCATTGGGTGTGAACATCCCACGTAGTCCAACTACTACCGGCTATCCATGTTCGACTTAAATTAGTCAGATTGGTCATATGGCAGCCCAACCGGTGGGGCTGCCCATGCGGGTCTTGAAATTTTGCTGGCCAACTCAGAAAAAGGATTGATCATTTAACATTTTATAAGAGATCATAAATTACTCTTAGTCATAGAAAATTCAGGCATGCATATTCATAAATATAGGCATTCAACCCAATCAAAACATATTGACAACATACAGGCACATTACCCCCAAATCGTCACAAATTTGGGGATAAATCAAAATCAATTTCATATAGCGGGAATCGAAGTAAGGAAGGGCAACAATTCAATATCTTGGCCTAATCTAGCATGGAAGCAAACACTAGCTATTTTAAACATGGTTAGGCAAATTTAATGAGGAGTAACTACCAACGACTTTCTTACTAATCAACATGCACAACAATTTCACACACACAATCATTAATTTCAGCCTAGGTTCGATAATTGATCACATAAGGATAATGGTCCGCACCTAAGAATAGTTTAACGGTTCATGGAGCAGCTCCTAAGGTTTTGGTTCAGCGACTTGGCGTATCGGAGCCCTACACCAATATAATGTCATGTTAGAGTGCATGCAAGTGTTGAGGGTCAAATATTGCATATTGGACCTCATTTATTACTTAGTTTTATGAACATGATAATGCTTAATGTTCTATTTTACTCATGTTTGTGCAAGGGATGAATCTTAGAATACCAAAAATGAAGAGTTCGCGTGCCAAAGATCCAAGAAAACCAAGTGAGGAATGAAGAGCATTGAAGACTTAAAGTGAAAAAAAGGAATCCTGAAATTGTCCTGAAAACAAACATATTCCTGAAAGTTTTCTAAAGAAGCATATTCTGAAACGCTGGGGCATTCTTTGTGAAATTGCGCAGAGTGAAGCCTATTTCGAAAAACTGTGTAAATTTGAGGCAATTTTTTGAGTTTTCCAACTAGGTGCGAAAGTTGGAGTTTCACAACTATAAATAAGACTCCCTAGGATGTTCCTAGGCATCTTCTAGGGCTTGTGGAGTAGAGCAAAAGCGTGGAAAAGCTGTCGCCAAGAGTTTTTTTTCCCTTTCCTTAGTTTTTTTTTTTTTTGCTTTTCTTAAGAGATTTTAGTTCAATCATGTCTATGGTTGGCTAAACCTCTTAGTTAGGGCTAAGAGGTGAAGCTTGTAGCATGGTGGGATGTTTTCTATTGCTTTGATTCATGTTTAAGTTGAACTATCTTTAATTTTAGTTTGATATTGAAGGAATACTTTCAGTTTTTAATAGTTTGTTGTGACTCTAATTATAATAGATCTACAATAACTTTGCGTATATTCTTTTCATGTATTGAGATTGTGAAATTAGGCAATCCCGTTGTTCACCATCGTCCTATGGGCATGGTTAGGTGATAGAATCCTACCTAATCTTCTCAATTCTCTTATGAATGGTTGTGAGATTGGTAAATCCTGTTGTATGCCTTGTCTCTTGGGCATGGTTTTGTGATGGAATCACTTCTAGTTCTCACACCGCTCTTCCATTGAGAATTAAGTCAAAGGAAGTTCAGATTGATTTTACTGAGATATCTTCCAATTGGATAAGATGAGACTCTAATTCCAGTTGTGTTCGTGAATTAAGCATAAATCTCCCTGATCTCTACAAGTGGATCATTGGAAACCCTAGTTTCCCACCTTTAAATTTATTAAGTTTTTCATTAAATCTCTCACAATTACTCTCTATACTTCCAGACTTAGGTTTTCATCTTCTTCTAGTTCTAATTCTAATTGCTTTAAGAAAACACACGAGATTAGTCCCCGTGGATTCGACATCGGTCTCACCGAGATTATTACTACATCGCAGCCCTACACTCGGGGTTGTGAACAAGTTTTTAGTGACGTTGTCAGAGATTAACGGTTGCGTTTTTCTGAGATTAACTAGTTTTATAATTATGTTAAGATTAGGGTTTTTCTATTTTCTATTTTTAGGTTTTGTTTTATGTTTTTAGAAACCTTCTAATTTCAGGATTTCTTTTATTTTTAGAAACTAACTTACTTTCTAATTTTAGGTTTAGAACTTTCCTAATCAGTTTTTTTTTAGAAACTTTCATTTTATGTTTTTAGAAACTAATTTATTTTTCTAATTCTAGGATAAGATAAGATAAGATAAGATAGGATAAAATAAGATAAGATAGGATATAATAGGATAGGATAAAATAAGATAAGATAAGATAAGATGAGATAAGATAAGATAGGATAAGATAAGATAAGATTAAATAAAATAAGATAAGATAAGATAAGAGTTATTTCTAATTTGTTTTTAGAAACTTTCCTTTTTCGTTTTTAAAAACTTTCTTTTTTCGTTTTTTAAAAATTAGGTTTTTTTAAATAGAAACTTTCTTAATTTGTTTTTAGAAATTAGGTTGCTTTTTTAGAAACTTTCCTTTTTAGTTTTAGACACTAACTCATCTTTCTATTTTTATTTTTAAAAACTTTCTTATTTCTTTTTTAGAAACTAATTCACTTTCCTTTTTCTTTTGCAGGATCCTAACATAGATCTCCTCCAATCTGGTTAAGAGCAAGAGAGCATGCGTCCATCTACTTCCGGAGATGATGGAATCCTTGGGCAGATCATCACGAACTTCAATGAGGAAAATAAGTCACTCTCATCTAAATTTCTCAACTCTTTGGACGATTGTTTGACACACTTTGCAGATTCAAACGATCCCATGATAAAAGACATAGTGAATGCCTTGCAAGACAATATCTCAGTAGTTATCACGGACCAAGAGAACCTTTATTCTGAAGCCCCTCCTTCCCCATATCTTGAATATCTACCATTAAAGGAGGAGGAGCTGAAAATTGAACCGGAGTTTGAAACTTCGGAATGTGTTGAGACTACATCACTTTCTGAAAAAAATTTTGAATTCTATTTACGTGTAGTCTCTGATTCACCATGTTGTACTAACTCTGAAACTTTCATTGTCACAGGTGAATCGTATATACTTTGGATACCTCAGGAGATTAAAAGGAAACCTTATGCTGAGGTACATAAGTTTCTCTGAAAATTCATGCTCCAAGGCATTCAAGCTTATTGCAAAAGGGGCTTTTAGATGATCTTGTTGAGAAACCTACTGAGAAATTTATCAAGATATTGGCCGGAGGAGGAACCTTGCGGCATGACTAAGTAGTTTTTCCCTTGTTTTCCTAGTTTAGGATTAGTTTATTGCTTTCACGTTATGTCTAGGATAGTCGGCTTTATACTGTTTATGATAATTTGCTTTCCATTTGTTTTAGGATAGTTTGTTTTTTGTTGGTTTAACTCTTGTGATAACCCATCTTCACACTGATACTATTGGAAAAGCCTCTAGATTCCTTCTTTAGGTACTACCTTTCCATCACTTCTCCTTTACTTTCGTTATCTCATATGCATTGCATGTTTATATCTTTTACATTGAGGACAATGTAGATTTTAGGTTGGGGGTATGGATTAGGCAAGCTAACCAGTTTTTTCTTAGTCTTTGAGCAAAATTGTGAAAATTTTTCTAAAAGTTTTATAAATTCGAGCGATTTTGAAGTTCATCCATAATTTAGAAGTATAAGATACTTAATGTTAGTGATTTATGATTCTTGGGTTCAGTTACTTGTTAGATTTCACAGTTAAATTTGAATTATTAATCCATGATTAGAAGTTTTAAACATTGATTGAGTCATGATTACACATGTCACATCTAGCTTACACATTAAGGTGTTTGTTTGATATTGAATTGTTAACTTGGTGATTATTAAGCATGGAAAGAACCAACCTGGGGAAATTGTCCATCATGTTCAATGAGAAGAATTGAAAATAATAATAATAATAAATAAATAAATAAATACCCAGCTAAAAAAAACAGTTATCGTCGAAAATGGCTACCTATTAAAGATATTTAAAAAGGTTGACATAGCGTGAAAGCCATCGTTGGAAAAATCAAAAGCTGGAAGAATGAAAAGACGAAGTGTAAGGTAAGTTTTGGTTGTCATGAATGCTCTTTTGATTATCAATGTTATCATGAAAATTAAGAATTGAACCTTTGATTGTGATAAGTCAAGATTTCACTATGCACCCGTGAAACTCAATGTTTATAATTGTTCTAATTTCTAGATTAATACTTTAAACTTGACTATGAAATTTAACGAGTGCTACAGTTTAGGAGAAAATAATGCTCAACATTGATGCATTTTGAAACTCTATTATTTGGATTATTTTAAAGCCACTTGAGCTTATAGAAATTGTCTTATGGTTGAAATATTTTTCGCATACTTTGCTCGGGATTAGCAAAATGCTAGTTGGGGATTGTGTTGAGGGTCAAATATTGCATATTGGACCCCATTTATTACTTAGCTTTATAAACATGATAATGCTTAATGTTCTAGTTTACTCATGTTTGTTTTGCAAGTTGAATTTAAGAGCTTGGATTGAAAAGGGTGTTAAAAGCATGAATTTGATGCTTAAGAATCACCAAGGCAAGTGATGAATCTTAGAAGACCAAGAATGAAGAATTCGCATACCAAAGATTCAAGAAAACCAAGTGAAGAATGAAGAGCATTGAAGACTTGAAATGAAGAAAGTGAATCCTGAAGTTGTCCTGAAAACAAACATATTCCTGAAAGTTTCCTGAAGAAGCATATTCTAAAACGCTGGGGTATTCTGTGAAATTGCACAGAGTGAAGCCTATTTTGAGAAACTGCATAAATTTGAAGTGATTTTTAGAGTTTTTCAACTAGGTGCGAAAGTTGGAGTTCCATAACTATAAATAGGACTCCTTAGGATGTTCCTTGACATCTTTTAGAGCTTGTGGAGTAGAGCAAAAGCGTGGAGAAGTCGTCGCCAAAGTTTTTCTTCATTTTTCTTAGTTATTTTTATGTTTTTCTTAAGAGATTCTAGTTCAATCATGTCTATGGTTGGCTAAACCTCTTAGTTAGGGCTAAGATGTGAAGCTTGTAGTGTGATGAGATGTTTTCTATTACTTTGATTCATGTTTAAGTTGAACTATCTTTGATTCTAGTTTGATATTCAACGAATACTTTCAGTTTTTAATGGTTTGTTGTGACTCTAATTACAATAGATCTGCAGTAGCTTTGAGTATGTTCTTTTCATGTATTGAGATTGTGAAATTAGGCAATCTCGTTGTTCACCATCGTCCTATGAGCATGGTTGGGTGATAGAATTCTACCTAATCTTCTCAATTCTCTTATGATTGGTTGTGGGATTGGTAAATCTTGTTGTTTGTCTTGTCTCCTGGGCATGGTTTTGTGATGGAATCACTTCTAGTTCTCACACGACTCTTCCATTGAGAATTAGGTCAAAGGAAGTTTAGATTTGATTTTACTGAGATATCTTCCAATTGGATAAGATGGGATTCTGATTCCAGTTGTGTTCGTGAATCAAATATAGATCTCCCTGATCTCTACAAGTGGATCCTTGGAAACCCTAGTTTCCCACCTTTGAATTTTTTAAGTTTTTCATTAAATCTCTCACAATTACTCCTATACTTTCAGACTTAGGTTTTCATCTTCTTCTAGTTCTAGTTCTAGTTGCTTTCAGAAAACACACAAGATTATTCTCTATGGATTCGACCTCGGTCTCACTAAGCTTATTACTACATCGCAGCCCTACACTTGGGGTTGTGAACAGCAAGTGGCCTAAGATGCTGAAATTTGGGAAATGGGCCAGATTGATTACTTTTCTATTGTCAGTGGGCCGCTTTTACGGTGGAGGAGTCGTGGGCTCCGATGCAAGCTGTGGTAGGAGGGGATATTTCTCAAATTCAACTCCTTGAGAGCTTCCTTCCTCTACTCTCCCTCGCAACAGGAAATTTCGTATGAGAGTGAGGGAGTGTGATTTTTTAGTTTATATAGTCTGGATTTTGTGTCAGTATGGCCCTAGGATTTCTTTTCCTAACATGCATGCCCCTAGTGGGTTGAATCCTGGCCCATACGACTATTTCAGAGGCCCCTGACCCATCTGTGTCATGGGGCAGGTGCCCCATTGCCGGATGAGTGATTGGTCTGAATTTGACGGCAATCGGATGACTCGATTGATCGTGGGGGCCTTATTTGCATCAACGGTCACTGATGTTCGATCAGGGCCCCAGTTATACGGATATAAGCAGGGATATATCCCTGGATCATGGCCCGAGTTTGATTGAAATTCAATGGTTGGAAAGTCACAACCTTGTTGTTTTAGTGGTGGGGTCAACTTGCTTAAGTTTCAGGTTTTGGATTTCAGATTCGGAGAGTTGCGCCTTTCAAGCACTACCTTCACAGTCCAAGTTGTGCAGTTCAGGGCACCATTTGGGTCCACCATCTGCAATGGACCCCAAGCCCAGTGAGGCCTATAATTTCTTATAATTTTGGACTTATTGGATTTTCCACGGGCGACACGTGGTCATTTTAGTCTGTCGCAGTGCATTGTTGGAAGGGTCGGCACCACAGCCCATTCCCGACACTGATCATGCTTAGGCCTGACTACGTTCGTGACTTCGTCCTATCATAACTTGGCGATAGTGACTCTCAACGTCATTTATCTCAGCTTTTTAGAGCCTCGCATGTGTGCGTCATACGGTCACCTAGTGCGGTCCTGTGGCAATTCCGCTAGTGGACGCCCTAGGACGTCGCAACATTCGGCCCAGATGTTACACGTGATCATACATGGTGGACACACATAGTTGATCAGTGATTGGGCTAATTCAATTGACTCAGGCGAACCTCAGCGTAACCGGCATTGAATGCAAGCATCCCATGTAGTCTGACTATTGTCGATTGTCCGTGTTCGCCCCGGGTTAATCGAACTAGTCGGCCGTCGTCATAGATCTGCGGTTTGTCGGCCAACCTAACTACCCAAGTAGTCCCAATCAATTAATAATATTAATAAATCAACTACACAACTACGAGAAATAATATAAGCAATAAATTAGGAAATTCTACTCTATTAGGCATTTTATTGAACATGTAGTCCGCGTCCCGACCGACATAGCAATTCATGTGAGGTAAGGCAAATTGAATGCATCGGCAGGTGAGTAATAGGAAGCATGCACAATAAATTAGCGAATTCAACCTATTCTAGCAACCAATCGAACATATAGGCTTCATTACACATAGATAGAAATTCATGAAAAGTAAACGGGTCATACGAGTATGCCCAGGTTAGCATGCATTCGTCCATTCATGACAGAAATCATTAACCATGATATGGGGTTTGATAAACGACAACCTAGGGGTAATGGTCCATATCTTTAAAAAGGAATCTCTGATTTTGAGCTCCTAGGGTTATGAATTTGGGGGAAAACGATTCCTACGACAATTTTGAAGCAACTAGGTGGGACTCATGCAATTTAATTTAGAAAAACTTAGATTTTGAAGTAGGGTTCATTTCTTACCTCTCGATCGCGAGTGGAATAGATTCGGTAGAGGAGAACAGTCGAGGGTAGGGCTTGATCGAAGGGAATCCATCAAGAACACTCTAACATCTCCCTCACAAGATCCCCCTCCTTCTCTTTTTCTCTCTTTTTCTCTTTCCCTCCAAGGCAAAATTCGTATGAGAAGAGGGGGTGCCTAAATGAAGACTCTATATAGTGCGGGAAGTGGTGCAAATGACCATAAGGGTTAGGTTTTCATTATACTAGTCATATGGGAATGTATTTCTAACCTTTGGGCCCAATACGGGGTGTAGAGGTTGATATACATCGTAGGATAGTTAAACTTAATGATGATATGTGTATGAATACGATCGGCCCACCATTTGGATGCGCCGATCGACGGGTATGTTCAGAAGTTTGTTCGACGGTCATCGATGGTCGATCAGGGCTGCGACTATACGAATATGTGTAAGGTATTAACTTAGATTGTTGCCCTAAATTTGACCATAATCTAACGGTCTGAAAACCACAACTTGGGCAAAGACTGAACGTAGACAAGTATTCTCGATTAATTTCAAAAATATTTGCACATCTCATGCACCGACCTTACAAGTCCAAGTTGAGCGATTTGAGGCACGATCTCAGCTCGATGTCTCGCGATGAACATCAAGCCCACTAAGATGAATGTCTTTTTATAGTCTCAGGTTTAGTGGCCCACTAACGAGCGGTCTAGAGCTTGTTTGGATAATCAGGGCATTTCTGGAATGAATTGGGTATCGAGATTTCTTGCACGTAATGATTAGGGTTTTGATTAGGTAAGTTCATAGTGTGGCCTATTCCAAACTAGTGAAAATGATGATTCGACTATAATCACCCTAAACCGTTAGTTCTTAGACTAAAAGGATAACTGTGTTAGGTTTGTTTGTTAATTAAGATCTGACCCCTACTTGTCTCGGCTTTTAGCAGGTCTTTATTTATATGCGGTTGTCTTGATTAGTCAGTGATAGGTGGCTAAATTTGGGCCTTATGTAAACAAATCACGAGGCTAAGCCCGATGTTTAAGTGATCGAGCGGATTCATCGGCTTTCTACGATTGATTAATCAGATTTGTGAGGTTCTTTACTAGTACCACCCACGTATAGGGGTGTACATCGAGTCGAACCAAGTTGATCTGGCCTCAGCTCGACTCGGCTCAGCCACTAGCCGACCTCAGCTCGAACTCGGCTCGGCTCGGGGATTGAGCCTAACTGGCCAGCTCGGCTCGATTCGGTCAGCAGCTCGGGCCAGTTTGAGCCAAGTTCAAGCCAAGATCAAGCCGAGTTCCCTGTGCAGCATTTTCACAAAAACTTAGACCGCACCTTCAAAATCTCACTGTATGTAAGACAGGGGCAGTGGTTTTTACAGGTATTTTATCAAACACCTTTTAAGCAACATAAAAATCAAGAAAAAAAGGGTCTTTATTTCATATACATACCTTCCTTGCCACTAGCCACACTTCGTTGAGTCATTTCATCAAACACTTGGTAAGCAACATCAATATCAAAGTAATTGAGTCACTGAACTGGTTCGATCCGAGTTCGATTCGAGCTGGGTTCGATTCGAGTCGAGTTGAGCCGGGGCTAGCTTGAACTCAGCTTCGAACCGAGTTGAATCGAGCTTTTTCGAGTTGAGTCGAGCGAGCTAACCGAGCTAGCTCGGTTCGTGTACACCCCTACCCACGTATAGGCTCACCTCGAGCGTCAAGGGTCAATAAGTGACAATGTAGGGTAATTATATCAAATATTTTCAAGGATTTTTTGAAATTCAAAATAACAAAAATCCAGGACATTACAATGGCCAGTGAGCGATTGATAGGGATCATCTACATCATAGACCTTAGTGTTGATGGCCTATAGTTTGAAGACCACACCGATTATGTGATCACTCATTTTATGGTGTCCTTCGGTCAATTCATGCGAAATAAAAAAATTTAATGGTTGTGATTTAATGGGGAATTTGTAATGCCACCACCTACGGTTTTAAACCAAGGCAAGGATCACTAGATGGACGGTGTTGATCCACTGGTCTCCATGCTAGCATGTAAAGTAGAAGATAGGTTGCATGAGATTTTTGGTAAATATTAATGATCATTTTCGAAGTGGATGAGCAATAACAACGCATTGCATCCTAACCCTACCTGGACCAACTTGGTCTAAGAGTTATGGAGCCACCGTAATTCATGGGTTTTATCCAAGCCTATCCATTGGTTTTGTCTGATCATTTTATGGTATGAACTCAAAAATATATGGTAGATCTATCAGTGTGCAGTAACAATTATACGGAAGAAAGTAATTTGCACAATTATATAAGTAAGATCAATGAAATAATAATAATAATAATAATAATAATTTAAATGGATGCAATTAAATAAACAGAATGAGTGCACTTGGAACCTTGAATGAAAAGGAAAATGGAGAGTGATAAACGTAGCGGAGGTGTGTGACCAAGTCACTTTCCTGAAGATGATTATCTCATATATCTCAAACCACAAATGCGATCGTCTTTGGGATACAACCATTGATCGATGATGATCGCTGACTCCACAACCACAACGTTTAATGCTCAAATACCTCATGAAAGAGCAATTAAAATAATTATATTAAAAAAAAAATCGATGATCAGAAAAAATTGTATCGTATGAACAAAGAGAGATGGTGGCTTTGTGTTTTTACGAGTTATTAGGTTTTCTGTAAAGCATATATATATATATATATATAAGGACACACGACAAATATGTAGTGCCGAAGTTGCAGCCAGCGTGTGAAAATGGTTACAACACCATTGTTGTAATGAGCGTC
This sequence comes from Magnolia officinalis, assembly GCA_021015155.1. Lineage (NCBI taxonomy): Eukaryota > Viridiplantae > Streptophyta > Magnoliopsida > Magnoliales > Magnoliaceae > Magnolia > Magnolia officinalis. The sequence goes on from JAJHSJ010000012.1 coordinate 63,270,896, forward strand.
ATGGAACCGAGCCTCTCGTGTAAGGCTCTGTCAAAGTAAAAAGTATTTATGGGGAAAAAAAAATAATAGACAAGCTCAAACCTATGCTTGAGCCTGAGCCTAGTGCAAAAAATAATAATGTAGACATGCTCTGTCAAATTATTTTTTTGACCTTTAAATCAATGACATAAATTAATCATGGCCAAATCACCCTTTTTATTGATCTCATGAAGATCAGATGATAAACTTAAATCATTCAAACCACATCTATCATATACAAGAAACCCCACTCCTCAAATCACCCTATAAATGGTCAAATTAACCAAACAAGTTCTAGACCGTTCGTCAGTGGGTCATCAACCTCGAAGTTATAAAAAAATATTCGTCTTGGCGAACTTGATCCCCCGCATATATCTAACTTTTGAGACTGTGTGACAAATTGTTCAACTTGGAGCTGTAAGAACTCTGTTTAGTGGGCCTCACTGATCAACGGTTTGGATTGTCATACAGTTGGACTGGATGATTGAGTAGACCAGTGGGCCCCACTTTAGGTGATGCGCTGCGCAGTCTATCTGCGCAGCTCTGCGTACTAGGGCTGGAATGCTATAGTTGTCTTACGCAGACAGCACTTTGAGTTGAACTGGGAGACTACAATGTGGAGCGTGAGAGGGAGAGAGTTGTGATGGGTTTCAAACTCTCTCCACAGTCTCTATAAAAGAGAGCTGGGTCCCCGATCCTACACCAACAGCAGAAATTCGAGTCCCATCTAGTGTTTTGCAGAAAGGGTGTGAAGGAAAGGAAGATCCTAGCTTTATCAGTATTCTGGTATTGGTATTCTTATCCGGTTCCTATGGCGTCACAGCTAGGTAAGTCATCCGACCCCTTAATCTCCATGTTCTATGCACAGACAGATCGGTGGGACTATTCCGCATACAGATAAGATTTCACATTTGGTATCAGAGCAATCTGTGCAAATGCATGGATGATCAGGTTCATCTATTTCATATTCAGATTCGAATTAGGGATTTCTAATTCCAAACCCATATATACAATCAGGATTTATTTCTTCCCAATTTGAAGCCTGTATTAACGATTAGGGATTTTTAATCCCTGTATTCAGTAGACAATTAGGGAATTCATCTTCGAATCCCCAAACCCTGTTGATTAGAGATTTTGGATTCGAACCCCTAAAAACAGCATCCGATTAGGGATTTGAATCCCAAATTCAGAATCCAGAGTTAGGGATTTCATATCCCCAAATCCAGATTTAGAAATTAGGGTTTTCAAATCACAATTGGAGATTTCGGATTCGAATCCCAAATACAGCAATTAGGGATTTCAGATCCCTGATCTCAGAAGCTCAGATTCGAAACCGTTAATCCCAAATTGGGGATTTTATATACCCTTACCTGTGTCTTCAATGGAGGCGGTCATGGACTTCAGCACCACTATCGGCCATGTAACCCACCATCAAGGAAGGCGATGTCTTTAACATCGTCATTGATATAGACGACCGGACGTCCGACCGGCTGCGAATCCATCTGCGGAGAAGAAGATATCTCTCTCTCCCTTCTGTAGCCGCCCTCGGTAGGTCGAAAACGGCCTGATTTCTTCTCGAATCAGTGTCGTGGACGATGGGGTGACGAGATCTTCCACAAAGTTCGGATACCTCTCACGAAAGGGATTTTTTTTTTGGCTATCCTTACCCTTAGTCGATCGCTGCTCGGTCGAAACTGACCTTGTAGGTAGTCGGGTCAGTGGACCCTATTACATACATTAGGATCCACCTTATGAGCCTGCGTATGGTCTCAATGTTATATCATGTGGACCTGCACTGACAACAGGCCCATTGCAGATCTGGGCCATTTGATTTATATCTGATGTCTTGATAGCAGGCCCATTGCACACATATAAAGTTTACATCATTGATATACCATGACCATTTTAGTTAAAGAGTCCAATTTTTTGGACCATTCTAATTGGGTCACATGTCAGCCCACATCTAATTGGTGTGTAGAATTCAACATGAGCAAATTAATCTTATGCATTCTCTTGATAGGTAAAGCAGATATATGGGCTGATCCATCCATGTTGTTGACACCCATCCACACATCCAGTTGGGTTAAAGTTTCCTATCTATCATGTAAATGTAATTTACTAGATTTGCTTTACCCATTCAGTGTGACCTGACGATAGGAAGTCTTGATTCGGCTCTATTATAGGCCCATCACCCATCCTTAAGAATTGGTATAGACCATTGGAATATATGGTATGATACCTATCCGCATGTTTCAGTTTAAGGCTCATATATTTTCCAATGATCAATACTGACCATCTAGTGGGCCGCATCGGACCAATTAAGATATAATCCAAAGAGAGGCAGGATTATAATAGCAATCCTAAAGTCTATATTTGTAGTTTTGGATTCGGTTGTGTTAGCCACCATAGTGACCTCAAGCGATGAAAACTTTACAAGTACGGACTTGTAACATTGGGATCATAAGGATTGCATATAGTTGCGTTCACGTTTTCATGCATACGGTAACGAAAACACAGACGATTGCCATTTGGCAGAGACGTGAACGGGTGAAGTAAATGGTGCTGGTAATGTAAAGCTGAAAGACTCATTTCATCCACAGGTGTTGAGTGTCTCAGATTTACATGACTTACATCACTTAGCTTCATGTGCAGGAGGATCACTAACATGTTGTTATTACCACCCACAGGAGGAATGATGATGATGTAACAGATTCTCACCAGGATGAGATGGTTGGGCCCATCGTCATCCTGGATGATTCAGTTGATCCCTCTCTTAACAACTGAATTGATTTAATTTGCCTGATATTCTTTATTTACATTCACGAAATTGATTTGTGAAACTGTAAACTAATGTGAGTATATATGTGTCTCTTTTATTTCAGTCTCAATTCCAACTAATACACATCAAGTCCCTGCCCTAAATGGATCTAACTATGCTCAATGGAAGAACGTCATTGAAGTTGTACTAGGGTGTCTACAATTAGATCTTGCCCTAATAACACCAGAACCACCAGAACCATCTGATGATGCTACTGAAGCTGAATATAATCGATGGGTTGCATGGTTTAGATCAAATGATACATGCCTGAAAGTAATTAAATATTCGATTTCTGAATCCATGAAGAGCGCCATGCCTGATACAGACAATGCCAAAACTTTCCTGACTGAAATGGGAAAACGGTTCAAGAAATCTGATAAATCTGAAGTAGGCATCCTTCTGAATAAATTGACTCGTTCGTCCTACGATGGAAAAGGCAACATCCGTGAATACATTGTAGAGCAGATCGAGGTTGTTTCTAAGATCCGTGCTCTAGGGCTAGTACTCACTGATGATCAACTGGTTCATTTGATCATGAATAACCTACCTTCCCAATTCGGCACATTTCTGGTGAACTATAACACTCTGAAGGACATGTGGACATTGGATGAACTCATCACTCAATGTGTCCAAGAAGAAGACAGGATCAGGCAGGTGGTTAAAGTTCAAAATGTTAATATGGTGACCTCAGGTCATGGGCATGGGCAAGGGAATAAAGGTAAGAAGAAGAGGAAACAAGGTTCTAATAATGGGTTCTCTGGTCCTCCATCTGCAAACCATGAGAATCAATCTGGAAATGGATCTAAACGCAAACGGGTTAAAGGCAAACCGTGCTTCTTTTGCAATAAGGCGGGTCATTTCAAGAAAGACTGCGAAGGCTTTAAGAATTGGCTCATAAAGAAAGGTAATCATTCTGTTCTTGTCTGTTTTGAATCTTATCTAACTGATGTGTCAGCGGATTCCTGGTGGATAGATTCAGGAACTACTATTCACATATGCACTTCTATGCAGGAATTACTACAGGCCAGGCCACCAACTGATGCGGAGCGCTCAGTATACGTAGGCAATGGTGTCAAGGTAGACGTGGAGGCAATAGGAGTCTATAGGCTTAAGTTAAAGTCGGGTCAATTTTTGGATTTAGTAGATACATTCTGTGTGTCATCTATAAGGCGCAATTTAGTTTCAATTTCCTGTTTGGACAAGTTGGGATATTCATTCCATTTTGGAAATAAAAGTTTTGGTATTTACTTTAATTCAATTAAAATTGGAACCGGCTCTATAGTAAACAACTTATACCAGTTAGACTTGATTGCCTCTCACGTCTATAATATTAATTCTTTGCATGAAAAAGTGGGATCCAAGCGAAGACTAGACTATGAGAATTCCTCCATGTTGTGGCACAGGCGGCTATGCCATATATCTCGTGAGAGATTAGAAAGGCTTGTGCGAGAAGGAATTTTGCATTCTCTAGACTTCTCTGACTATAAAGTATGCATTGATTGCATAAAAGGGAAACAGACTAGAACAAGAAAGAAAGGTGCAACCAGGAGTGTAGGTCTATTAGAGGTTATACATACAGATATCTGTGGACCATTCCCTACAGCCTCATGGAGTGGCCACAAATATTTTATCACCTTTATAGATGACTACTCTCGCTTCGGGTACTTATACCTTATAAGTGAGAAATCAGACGCCCTGGATGCTTTTAAAATCTATAAGGCCGAAGTTGAAAATCAACTCGATAAGAGAATTAAAGTTGTCAGATCTGACCGTGGTGGTGAATACTATGGCAGATATGACGAATCAGGACGCAACCCAGGGCCATTCGCTAAATACTTGCAGGATTGCGGCATTGTCGCTCAGTACACTATGCCTGGTACTCCAGAGCAGAATGGAGTGGCTGAGAGACGCAATCGCACCCTTATGGATATGGTGCGAAGTATGGTCAGTAATACGACATTGCCAGAATCTCTATGGGGTGATGCGATCAAAACCGCAGTTCATATACTAAACAGGGTCCCCAGCAAAGCAGTTAACAAAACTCCTTTTGAGTTGTGGAATGAGAGAAAACCAAGTCTCCGATATCTACATGTTTGGGGTTGTCCTGTTGAGGCCAAAGTTTATAACCCGCATGAAAAGAAGCTTGATCCTAGAACCGTAAGTTGTTTCTTCATTGGATATCCAGAAAGATCAAAAGGCTATCGATTCTACTGTCCTTCCCACTCTATCAGGATTGTTGAGACTGGGAATGCCAGATTCATTGAGGACACTGAAAACAGTGGGAGTACGAACATAAGAAATTTTGTATTTGAGGAACAAAGGACTGTGACTCCTGTCATAGTCAATCCAGATTACGTGGACATTAATGATGCAGTCGATCCTGCAGTCACTGCACAACACCACGTAGAACCTCATATACAAACCACTGATGAGGAAAATCAAGATCAGACCCAGCAAGATGAACCATTGAGAAGATCTGAAAGAGAGAGAAGGCCTGTAAATCGAGACGACTACATCGTATACTTACAGGAGCACGATTTTGACATAGGGGTGGAAAAGGATCCTGTATCCTTTACACAAGTCAAAAACAGTGCTGATCCTTCTCGTTGGTTTGATGCCATGAAAGATGAGTTAAAATCCATGCAGGACAATAAAGTATGGGATCTTGTAGAGTTACCTACTGGAATAAGGCCGATTGGTTCTAAATGGATATTTAAAACCAAAAGGGACTCCAAGGGTAATGTCGAAAGGTATAAAGCCCGACTTGTTGCCAAGGGTTTTAACCAGCGTGAGGGCATTGATTTTAAGGAGACTTTCTCTCCAGTATCTAAGAAAGACTCATTCAAGATCATAATGGCTCTTGTAGCTCATATGGATTTAGAGTTACATCAGATGGATGTAAAGACTGCATTTCTCAATGGGGATCTAAATGAGAATGTATACATGTTGCAGCCCGAAGGTTTTGTAGCTACTGGCTCAAAACATTTGGTTTGCAAACTTAAGAAGTCTATCTATGGGTTGAAACAGGCATCGCGACAGTGGTACCTTAAGTTTCATGAAGTAATTTCCTCATATGGTTTTGTAGAAAACACTGCAGATGAATGCATCTACATTAAAACCAGTGGGAGTAAGTTCGTTATGATGATTTTGTATGTTGATGACATTCTGTTGGCTAGTAGTGATACCAGGATGTTGAGCGATACCAAGAAATTCTTATCTCAAAAGTTTGAAATGAAAGACCTTGGTGAAGCTTCTTACGTCATCGGCATTGAGATTCGCCGTGACAGAACACTTGGACTGCTCAGCCTGTCACAGAGGGCCTATATTACTAGGGTACTCGAAAGGTATGGCATGCAAAATTGTGCTTCAGGAAAGTCGCCCATTGTAAAGGGCGACAAATTTGGTCTATTTCAGTGTCCAAAGAATGATTTAGAGAAGAATCGAATGAAAGAATATCCGTACGCATCAGTAGTAGGGAGCATCATGTATGCTCAAGTCTGTACGCGACCGGACATTGCTTTTGTCACTGGAATGTTGGGAAGATACCTATCTAATCCAGGATTGCAACATTGGATAGCTGCGAAGAAAGTATTACGGTATCTTCAGAGAACGAAAGACTTCGGACTCACATACAGACGATCTGATCCATTGGAGTTGATCGGATACTCAGACGCAAACTTCACAGGCTGCATTGATACTAAGAAGTCTACTTCAGGATACATCTTCATGATGGTGGGAGGAGCTGTGTCGTGGAAAAGCGTGAAACAGTCTACCACAGCTTCATCCACTATGGAAGCTGAATTTATTGCCTGCCATGAGGCATCTAATCAGGCATTATGGTTACAGAGTTTCTTCTCAGGTTTACGGGTATTGGAGCATATCCCGAAACCATTGAGAATATTTTGCGATAACTCGGCTGCTATTTCCTTCTCTAGTAACAACAAGCATTCGTCAAGGTCGAGGCACATCGACATCAAGTACCTTGTTGTAAAGGAAAGGGTTCAAAATCATCAAGTGTCCGTGGAATTCATCGGCACCAAGCAGATGATTGCAGATCCGCTCACTAAAGGGCTCCCTATCACGCCATTTCAGGAGCATGTAACATCCATGGGAGTCATTGATCCCACAGATGTTTTCAGTTAGTGGGAGTTGAGCGTATTTTGATTTTCACAGACACTTAGAGATCTCGTTTTATACAGTTTATTTGGATGATTTTGATATAAAGATTTATTTCTACTTCTCTATATATATATGCGCAAAATTTTGAGTAAGTAGAACTATAGTCGTGTCTCGTTGGAGACATGTAAAAGCTTCATGACCTCTTAAGGATAGACACATATCATCACACTGAAGTGTGTAATCCTTATACCACATTTCCTAGTTCGTGATCTATGTCGTTAAGATTGAAAGTATTTGTGATCGCGCTTAGACTCACTTCGCTTAAATTAAATGTTGTGATGACTACCGCGTTTCGATACTGACTGTCTTGATGGACCAGATTGAATAGCATTACTCATATTGTCCAACTATTTTAATTGGTTAACCATTTGGATATTTTCTTGAAAGATCAAAACTTGTTTTCAAAATAATTCTATATGACTATCATTGACGTTGCTCAATGAGGCCCAAGTGGGAGAATGTAAGAACTCTGTTTAGTGGGCCTCACTGATCAACGGTTTGGATTGTCATACAGTTGGACTGGATGATTGAGTAGACCAGTGGGCCCCACTTCAGGTGATGCGCTGCGCAGTCTATCTGCGCAGCTCTGCGTACTAGGGCTGGAATGCTATAGTTGTCTTACGCAGAAAGCACTTTGAGTTGAACTGGGAGACTACAATGTGGAGCGTGAGAGGGAGAGAGTTGTGATGGGTTTCAAACTCTCTCCACAGTCTCTATAAAAGAGAGCTGGGTCCCCGATCCTACACCAACAGCAGAAATTCGAGTCCCATCTAGTGTTTTGCAGAAAGGGTGTGAAGGAAAGGAAGATCCTAGCTTTATCAGTATTCTGGTATTGGTATTCTTATCCGGTTCCTATGGCGTCACAGCTAGGTAAGTCATCCGACCCCTTAATCTCCATGTTCTATGCACAGACAGATCGGTGGGACTATTCCGCATACAGATAAGATTTCACAGGAGCCACAAGCAAACACATGAAATGTGTGAAGATCTTGAGTATAGCATGAAAAGTTTCCTAAATACTTCCAGAAGCAAAAGGTAATTATGCTAATTCATATTATTCAGTGTTCAGGCATTTGGACCATTAGTTTGTAATCAAATCAAGGACACCAACCTTAACCAATGTTCCTAAGATAATTCCATAGCCACAACCCCGATTGACGATTGATCACTGTTGAATTGATCTCTTAACTGTATCCGTCGATCGGCGCATCCAAATTTTGGAACAAGTATAATCATGCATAAATCACCACCAGATGTAACCATTCAATGTCTTATATCATTATGTTCATCCCAAAATGGGCCCTAAAAGCTAAAATTAACATACTATTGTATTACCAAGCCATTTACCTTCTTTATAGGACAACCAGACTCCTAATTGAGACTATAAATACTTATTTTTGGGCAGCTTCTCTCTTTATTCGAAATGTGCCCTGATTGGGTAATTAAAGAGTATTAAAAAGGGGATAAATTAAAATTGAGAGAAGAGGGAGAGATAAAGAGAAGGAGAAAGAGAGAGAGAGCTAATTTTGAAGTTTTAGGTTATAAAGAAATGGATTGTTGATATTGATTATTTGAGTTACTTAATCCCTCCACTTAATCCACGTATTTTTGAAATTAGAGGTAAGACCTACACCCTATAATACAATTTAATGAGTTATTTATAATTTTATATTCTTATTTGAATTTTTATTGAAATTAAATTAAGAAATGTAGGCATTTCTAAAATCCCCGATCGTGGGTGCTATTAGAACAACTAACCTCCATCCAATGTGATGATTATTCCTTTTAAGTTCTCCTTTATCAACCCTTGATAATTTCAGTTAGTAGTTTATTGTATTAAAGAAATTTCTTATGATATAGATGATGAAATTACTGTAGTAATATGATCTATATGTTATTTATTGCCAATATAATAACATGCTTGATGAAATGCATAAATTGCATGGACTCGTGAGGTTAAAAATCTTCTATGCTCTTTGATATGTTGTAAGCATATATAATTGTTTTGATTTGTAAATTGCATGGACTCGTGGTTGGTGGTCAGTGCTCTGTGGGCCCCACCATGATGTATGTGTTTCATCCATGCCCTCCATCTATTTTTATAGATCATTTTATGTTATGAGAAAAAAAACAAGGTATATCAAAATCTCAAGTGGACCACATTATAGGAAACAATGTTGAATGAACGTTGACCATTAAAAACGTTTTGGAGGCCATACAACTTTTTGATCAAGCTGATATTTATTGTTTCCCTTCATCTGGGTCCTTATGACCCAATCAACGGATTATATGTCAAATAAACAGTACAGTAGGCCTTAGGAGGATTATAATGGTGGATATCCAATCATTATTGTTTTCCTGTAGTGTGGTCCACCTGAGATTTATATCCCTATTATTTTTATTTTTTTTGTATAAAGCCCTAAAATGATCTGGAAAATGGATGAACGAAATGGATGAAACACATACATCATGGTGGGGCCCACAGAGCACCGACCACCAACCACGGGGCTAGTGTCAAGGGGAGTAGCCAATCTGTCTCCGCCAGTACTCGTCTTCGCACACGACACGTACCTACAGTAGCTATATAGCTGGTGTGTGGTAACCAGCAAATCCGCTTATGGCTTTTATCGTACTGAGTAAGCTCTGTTGGGGCCCACCGTGAAAATGCATGTGGTTTATCCAATCCGGATCAGATCGGATCGGATTCCGGATCGGATTAGTCCGGGTAGGTACGAATCCGAATTAGACCCGAAAAGCTTTCGGATCTGACTGCCCTACTCGATCCGCACTGATCCAGGCCGTTAGATCAGGTTGGATCCATCGGATCGGGTTAGGATTGCCCAGCTCTACAATCTGCTTCCTTAACCAAGGTAAAGCTTACTTAGACAGACGACCCAGATCATCTGACAATGGGAAGTGGATTGGCTGGCGTACCTCACACCAGCTATATAGCTGCCGTAGGTACGTGTCGTGCGAAAACGAGCACTGACGCTCCTCGAGTTTCGAGTTATACGAACAGTTCAAAGGAGATCAAAGTTACATGGGCCCCACAGTGATGTATTTATTATATCTACACGGTTCATCTATTTTTAGAGATCATTTTAGAGCATTATACAAAAAATGAATCATATCCAAAGATCATCTGGATCACACCACAAATATCAGCAGAGATAATGATTTTCACCGTTAAATAATTCATAGGGCCCACCATAACGTTTATTTTCCATCTAATCTGTTCATAAGGTCACAAAGACCTTAATGAAGAGGAAAAACAAATTTCATATTGATCCAAAACTTCTGCGACCTCGAAAAGGGTTTCAATTGTAGATGTTCAATCCCCACTGCTTTTTGCAGTGTGGTCCAATTGATAGTTAGATCTGCCTTATTTTTTGTCTCAAGTCTTAATATGAGCTCGCCAAATGGATGGATGGTTTTGATATAACACATACCTCGTAATCACACCCACAGAACTCGCTTACGTTAATACCGCAGTTATATGGTTGGTGTGAGGTACACTGGCCAATCTGCTTCACTGACGATGCGGCCACGTCGGATCCTCGGGTAGTGAACGTCAGACACAAGGACGCGGATTGCGTCCTACCCCCGCCTGGACGGTAATCCGTCCGGGCAGGGCTCTGTGGAGCCCACCATGATGTAACTGTTTCATCCTGCCGTCCAACGAATTTTTCAGAAAATTTTAATATGTGAACCAAAAAATGAGAGGCAGGTCGAAGGCTTGAGTGGATCACAAAGTAGGGATTGAACGTCCACCATTAAAAGCTTCTTGAGAGCCAGAGAAGTTTCAGATCAAGCTGATATTTGTGTTTTCACTTCATCCACGTCTACGTGACCTTATGAATAGGTTTTATGGTAAAAAAACATCACGTGGGCCCTTAGAAAGGTTTCAACGGTGGGTGTCATATCAGTGCAGGTTCCTTTGGTGTGGTCCACTCAAGCCATGGACCTGCCTCATTTTTTGGATCACATATTAAAATTTTCTGAAAAAATGGTTGGACGGCAGGATAAAACAGTTACATCACGGTGGGCTCCACAGAGCCCTGCCCGGACGGATTACCGTCCGGGCGGGGGTAGGACGCAATCCGCGTCCGTATGTGGACGATGTTTTGCCTCGATTGTGTCTGGGACGCGGATTGCGTCCTACCCCCACCCCGCCCGGACCGTAATCCGTCCGGGTAGGGCTTTGTGGGCCCGCAGTGATGTAACTTTTCTATTACACACCCGTTAATTGCTTTTATCATACCATTTTATGATGTGATTCTGAAAATGAGTCAGGTCCACAGCTACAGTGGACCACACCAAAGGAAGCTGCAGTAATAATGACGACCACCGTTGAAACCTTCCTAAGGGTCACCGTGATATTTTTTTACCATCCAACCTATTAATAAAGTCATGTAGACGTGGATGAAGTGAAAATACAAATATAAGCTTGATCTTAAACTTCTACAGCTCCCAAGAACTTTTTAATGGTGGAAGTTCAATACCCACTTTGTGGTTCAATTAAGGCTTGAACCTAATAGATTTTATGGATCATAATTTAAAATGATACGATAAAAGCTATGAACAGCGTGGATAGAACACTTACATCACGTTGGCAACCACAGAGCCCTGCCGGGACGGATTACCATCCGGGCGGGGGTAGGACGCAATCCGCGTCCGTCCACATACCACCGAGATGAAGAGGGGACCTCACTGTAACCACCTACACACGGCATAGGGATGGAAGATCAGGTCCATTCATCATATGTTTATAACTTTCAGCATACCCTGAATTTAATAATCAGATGAGTCCATTCATTAATCCGGCCACAAATGTAGGTTAATTACTGACCGTTGGTTTTTCCTCAAAGCTAACCGAGGTCCATTTCATCAGCGAAGCTGCTTATGCGAAAAGCTAAACCAATGGATAGGATCTTTCACACATTTTTCATGTCAATACGCTCGCTGAAAGGCCCCTTCAACATCTCACTCGCGCGAGTATCATCAGCATAGCTAACGACTTCAGTACCATGCATGTCACAAACCGACACTGTACGTAAACCTTCATATACAGCATAAATTTGTAGATAATGGGTCATATTTTAAAGAAATCTAAACCGTTAAAAATGTAAAAAAAAGTATCAAATTAATTTAATTTTTTATAAAACATTTTTCCTGACCGGCTATTTAAATAGGTGTGTTTTGAAGAAACTAATATACAACCAATGGTCTGAATTAATATACACATGTGAAATGAGAAAAAATTGGACAGGACTGATTTCAGTATATGAAATCTATATAGTGGGCCCCATACTTTGAACGAGTCAGATTTTGTATGATCTTAAAAAGGCAGAGAAAAAACACGTGGCAGTATGTGAAAGTACTCATCATACACACACGCCTATCAAAAAACTCTTCAGGTTTTTCATCTCTGCAGTTCCAAAATCCAGACCAACAATGGAAGCCAAATTCTCTTCCTCTTTTGCCCTTCCATCTCAATCTCCCAACACCCAGCAACAACATTTTCATCCCCAAAATGCCCCTGATTTCAACTCCATTTTCTACCATTTCATCAACCTTTTACCCCTCCAAACTCCCACAAATGCCCCTAACAAATGCAAGAAGCAGACCACCACCACCACCACTCTCAATTTCTCTTCTGTTTCTCTCTCCATTGAAACCCAACAAAGACCACAAAACCCAACAAAACCCACATCTGAGAAATTTCTAAAATTCCCTCCTTTGCCCTTCCCAAATTTCCAGTCTTCCCAAAATGCCCCTACCAAGTGCAGGGAAGATAACACCACCACCGCTACCCCCTTCAAATTCTCTTTCAATTCTATCCCCATCGAATCCCAACATAACCCAACAAAATCCGCCTCTCAGAAATTTCTGAAAATCCCATTTTTGCCCTTCCCAAACTTCTCATCTTCCCGAAATGCCCCTACCAACTGCATGGAAGAGAACACCACCACCACCCCCCTCAGTTTCCCTTCCATTTCTCTCCCCATTGAAATCCAACACAACCCAACAAAACCCACATCTCAGAAATTTCTGAAACTCCCCCTTTTGCCCTTCCCAAACTTCCCATCTTCCCAAAATGCCCCCACCAAATGCAGGAATCAGCTCAATTTCTGCTCCACTTCTCTCTCAGTTGAAACCGAGGAAAGCCCGATAAAATCCACACCCCAAAAATTGCTAAAACGCCCTTCCGCAACCAAAGCTAGCATCAAAATGCAATACCAGGGCCTCATGAAGAGCCTTTCGGTACTCGAGAAATCCATCATCGGTGCCATGGCCGGTGGCATTGCCGGGGCCTTCACCTATGTCTGCCTCCACCCGCTCGACACCGTTAAGACCAAACTCCAAACCAAGGGCGCCTCCCAGATTTACAGTTCTGCCCTCGATGCCGCTGTCAAGACCTTTCAGTCACAAGGGATCCTTGGCTTCTACAGCGGCGTCTCTGCCGTCATCGTGGGGTCCACCTTCTCCTCTGCCATCTACTTCGGCACCTGTGAGTTCGGTAAGTCCGTCCTGTCCAAATTGCCAAACTATCCGCAGCTTCTCATCCCCCCTACTGCTGGGGCAATGGGCAATATTGTCTCTTCTGCGATCATGGTCCCGAAGGAGCTGATCACTCAGCGGATGCAGGCAGGATCTGCCACTGGGCGGTCTTGGCAAGTCCTGTTGAGAATTTTGGAGAAAGATGGAATCTTGGGTCTTTATGCTGGATATTCAGCGACATTGCTTCGCAATTTGCCTGCTGGAGTTTTGAGCTATTCGTCATTTGAGTACTTGAAATCTGCTGTCTTGAGTAGAACTGGCCAAGCTCATCTTGAGCCGATCCAGAGCGTCTGCTGTGGAGCTCTTGCTGGCGCGATCTCGGCGTCACTGACAACGCCATTGGATGTGGTGAAGACCCGTCTGATGACTCAGGGAGATGTGGCGAAGAGTAAGATTGTGGCGTCAGTGTACGGGGGGGTTTCTACAATGATAAGGCAGATTCTGAAGGAAGAAGGCTGGGTTGGGCTGACCCGAGGGATGGGTCCCCGGGTCCTTCACAGCGCGTGTTTTGCCGCGTTGGGTTATTTCGCATTTGAGACTGCAAGGCTTACGTTGTTGCATCAGTATGTCTTACGGCGTAAGATTGAGACGGAGACAGTTGGTGCTTGTTTGTGAGCTGTGAGCTTATCATGGTTTTGACCGATGGTGTTGAAGAAGGAATCCCATCGATTGTCCATCAAAGGTGCTATGTCCTGTTTCACTCCATTTTAGTCTGTTTCTTCATTTTCCAAAAACAAAAGGTGGTATTTCATGTTTCACTGTGATCACTTCCGTTCATAAGGAAGAAGTAGCTCTCTTATTGCAGTTGGCTTTCATCCAATTTCAATTTGAAAGTAAGCGAATTGCAATTTGGAGCTCAGATCCCCAATACAAATGCTAAGGAACCAAAATTGCAATTTGGTTATTTCCCATTTGTTAGACTAATAATTGTGACTCTATGCGATAATGCATCCAAACATGCCGTGTGTATGTTGTCTGTTACTGGCTATTTTCTCATGCATTGCATATTTTTCATACATACTGTAGTTGCTGAACTTGCTATTACTCGTGTTTCAAGTTGAGTGGGACCTTCTTGTTTTGCACTTCTTTGCAAATTTGTTCACGATTTGGCGGTGAGTTCTTGAATATTGAATTCACAAAGTTCGCTCCTTGGTTTGCCCTCCCAACCGTTGCATTCACCTAAATTTGCAAGTAGTTGGAGCTCGCATGACTTGAATTCATCATGTGGATTGAAAGTTGGGCTTGGAAATGCTTGAGCACAAGACATAAAAATATATAATGAGATTTAAAGGCCACTTTGTGAACTATTTGGGAAGGGACACAAATTGCCATTGTGCCCCATTTAAATGAATGCGGTTTTAAATCTGAAAACAGCTTTTGTTTGGAAACACCATTATCCAGAAAAAAACCCCAAATGGGAAGTGTGCTTAGTTCACCAAATACAAGAATTGTGCACAATGGTGGTTCCACTTAATCCAAACATAGTAACTTCAAATGCATCCTAAACCAATTAGATTCATAAAATGTCTAAATAAAGTCTATGAACTTAGTGGGGAATTGATGGTTAATAAAACTGAATTTGGATTGAGTAGGCACCCTGCAAAATGTGAACCATGAACTATTGGTGCAACCTGGTTATCGAGTCAATGAGATCTCAACATCCGGATTGTAAAGAAATGGACAAGAGAACATCCATAAGAATAGTCAAATAGAAGGGAGAAATAATTTTATCGATATCAAACTTCTTCTCACAATTCTTAAGAAAAGCTCACACTGATAAATTTTTTGGAATGCTTACCTCCTAAACCACTCCCCCTCTTATAGGCCCTAAATGAATATTTAATGAGGATTTTCCTAACTAAGAGATTGATTTCAAATCAATCTAATCTATTTAAGATGTCAAAAGCCTAATAACAATAAAAGCAAATATAGGAAATAATCCTCGAAGTATTCAATCTCATCTTCAAATCTGCCCATGCCATCCATTACATCCCCCAACATCTCCCACAAATAGTAAATTGTGGCTCTTGATATTTAGGCCCCAAATCTATGAATAAACAGTCTAAAATCAGCACATGCTGGGCCCTACGATGGGCCATGGGCCTGCCCTCCTCTAGAGGTTACCTAGGCTCCTGTTAACTTCCGCGGTTGACTGTCTGTTTGAGGATAATATGCATCAGAGAGTTAACTTAGTCTCCAACCGCTTCCATAATTTGCGCAGAAGTGCCCCACAAACTTTGAATCGTGGTTTGAAGTTAATTGTTTTTGGTAATCGGTGAAGTTGCATAATTTCTGTGAAGAATATGTTGGCGATATGCGTAGTGTCTATCGCCTTTTTGCATGAAATGAAGTGCGTCGCCTTTGAAAAACTGTCTACCTCAAGGAAAATCGAATATGCTCCCCTTTGTGTCTGAGGAAGACCCAAATGAAGTCCATAGAATTTCTACCAATAGTGCAACCGGAATGGAAAGGGGTGCATAAAGGTCGGTATTTTGCATGCGACTTTTGAAGATTTGGTATTGGTAACATCATGCTACGAACTGTTCAACGCAAATGAGACTAGTAGCATTTTCCCTCCACCGTAGCCATTGTTTTATTTCTTTCGTAGTCTCCACCTAGTCCTCCTTCATGTAGCTTAGATATAATCTTCTCTTATAATGATCCTTTGAAAATGTAGAAGCGAGAACTCTTGAATAATTTCCGTTGTGTGAGATGAATTCAAACCTTGGATCTCAGCCATCCACACATCCATCGAGCACTTTGCCAAAGATGGGGTCCTCCTCATATTGTTCTTTTAATGCCTTGAATCCCATGACTTTCACAACAAGTGTTCCTAGTAGAACCACCTTCCCACTCAAAAGCATTTACCACATTTTTATGACTTCTAGCTTTGTGGCATAAAAGGAAATTATATTTTTGTAGGGAAGCCATTCACTTTTCATAATGAGCACTTATCTTCTTTTGGGAGTTGATATGCCTCAACGCCTTGGGGGTTGAGTATGGAATGAATTCTCGATGAATCAGGTAATGCCTCCAATATCGTAGCGCCTAGACCATTGCATGGAATTCGAGATCATAAGTGGAGTAGTTCTTCCGTGCATCATTAAGCTTCTCGTTAAAGAAAGAGATTGACTTTCCTTCCTGACTTAATATCGTGCCAATGCCAACATTTGAAGTGTTGCTTTCCACTTCAAATACTTTATTTGAGTCTGAAGGTGCAAGAATTGTACCCTTTGTTATCTTCTTTTTCTTTTTAATGGTACCGAAGCTTGGGTTTGCCACTTTACTCCATTTGAACTTGCCTCTGCGCATGTGATCGGTAACATGTACAATAATTGTAATGAAATTCTGGATAAATCTCTGGTAAAATATCATCAAGCCATGGAAAGAACGGACTTCGAAAGGGTTTGTGGTGTGGGCTACTCCGCAATATTCTTGATTTTCTCCGGGTCAACCTTAATCTCTTCTTTAGACAATATACCCAAAAAATACAACACTATTGATAAGCAAGGAGTACTTTTTCAAGTTAACAAATAGTAACTCCCTCCATAATGCATCAAATATTTGTTGCAAGTGATCAATGTGAACAAATGAATTAGGACTAAAAACCAGAATATCATTGAAATAAACAACTATGAACTTTTTCATAAATGAGCAGAGTACCTCTGTCATTAGCCTAATAACAGAACAACCCGCCTCGAGTCTTAAATGCGGTCTTCCACTTGTCCCTAGGCCATATACGTATTTGATGATATTTGCTCCTCAGATTGATCTTTGAAAATGCCTTTGTTCCATGCAACATGTCCAGTATATCGTTCAAGTGAGAAGTGGGAAATCGGTTCTTGATGGTATCTGGTTGATTGCACGACTATTCACACACGTCCTCCAAGATTCATCTTTCTTAGGGGTTAATAATGCAGGAATAACTCATGGTGACATATTTTTCGAATTAAAACCTCCTGTAGCAACTTAGCAACCTGCCTCCAGAGCTTGGCATGTTCGGCTGGACTCATTTGACAGTATACAAGATTCAATAGACTTGAACCTGACATTAAAGCAATGTGGTGCTAAATGTTCCTCATAGGAGTAAGTCTAGCCGAGAGTTCTTTAGTCACCAAGTGTTCATATTCATGAAGGAGCTCTTGTATAGGAGGTAGGAACATCTAACGATTTTATGCCTTCTTTAGCAATCGAGACATTTTTGATGCCAGTCTCCTTAATTTTCTCTTTAAACTTTTTTGTCCCGAGCAATTTTTGACCCTCATCTTTATCAAATTTGGGTGCTGGAAGATGTTTCATTGGGTGCAATGTGATATTTACACCATTCTTGACAAAGGAATAGGTGTTAACCTGAGTCAAATACACCATATCTTAGTCCCAAAAACATGATCTCCCTAACAAAATGTGGCATGCATCCATGGGTACTGCGTCACACCACACCTCGTCCTTCTACTTGGACAATAGAGAATGAATCTAAGCACTAGTAGTTAACTGAAGCTTCTTCCCTTTTCTTGAACCAATGAATCTGGTATGGGCATTGATGTTTATGTTATTTGAGTTTTAATTTATCCACCATTTCTTGTGAGAAAATGTTCTTACTGCTTTCCCTGTTTACCAAAATTGTGTATATTTTCCCACCAGAAATGCAAGTAGTGCGGGTGATATTGTCTCACAATTCACAACCATCGTTCTTTAACAATTACCTTAGACGTCGATAGCATGGTCTGTTAGTTATTTAACCATGCACCCCATCCTCATATGCATGTCCTTGATATTGTGTTATCTTCAACTTTTATTTGCATGCGTTGACGTTCAAGATAATGAAAAGAATTATATCCCGGTTGCCCACACAAATGCTTGTAGTATCGATACTATCGGCCGATATTATCGATACTGCACTCCAGGGATATGAAACATCCCTAGAGTACGGTTGGAAATGATTACAAAATCCTACGTATCGGTCGAAATATCGCAATGTTTCGGTGAGATTTTGTGATATCTTTCCCGAAATCCAATTTTTCACGATTTTCTTCAGTTTTCTCTCTTCTAAATTGTTTGTGGATGGATTTCGGTCCATCATTTACTTGGATTTGGGAGAAAAACCTACATTTGAAATCAGAATCATCACATGGGTGCCGCCTCACACGAGCCACCCGCTTTACATGAGCCGCCCACCCCAAGTGTGCCCCTGCATCCCACAGGTAACCCCCCCCCCCCCCCACTCGAGCCCGGTGTGAAAATGCCCCTGCATTAATCACCCCCGGTGAGGAGTCTCGAACACAAGACCTCCCGCTCTGATACCAATTTGATGCGGAACAATTAACCACTTGCTCTAAAAGCTTGAACTGTTAGAGCATAGCGAATCAATCCCTTTATCTCATAGCCTAGGCCCCACATCTCATGGGTTAGGACCTCGGTCGAACCCCACTCGTGGGCCCCAAATCACATAGGTACCACCACACACGAGCCACCCGCCTCACACCGCCCACCCCGAGTGTGCCCCTGCATCCCACAGGCAACCCCACTCGAGCCCAGTGTGAAAATGCCCCTGCTTTATGAGTATTTTTAAAAATCATATAAAATTAGTGTGAAATCATAAGAAATTCTTGATTCTTCATGTTTTGTATGGAAAATCAAGGATTTCAACATTTGATTTGATATTTGATGATAGGTGGCCGGATTTGGGGGGAATTGGGAAATATATATATATATATATATATATTTTTCCATTTTCTCCCAAATTGCTTGTAATCTTGTACTCCAATCAAACATGCATGAGGCATGATTTACTGATTTATTAAGTTTTTGTCAAAATTCGGAGAAATATTATTTTTAATTAAAAATTAATAAAAAATTATAAAAAATATATTTTTTTTTTCGAAATTTCACTTTTAACAGTAGTCAATTGAGTGTAATTTCAAAACATTTAAGAGTGTTTGATGAAATGATCATTACATATACTCAATTTCTACTTCTTTTGCTTTTGAATGAATCGGTTGTGTTTTTATTAATGTCTTCTAACATTTATAAATGTTAATGAGTTCACTTTGAATATAGTTGTATTAGTTTAGTCAGGCAGTGCATAACTTATGACCCTATACAAAGGAAACCTATTATATGCACTTTTTTTTTTTTTTGAAATGTTATGATTTAAAAGTGTGTATTAAGGTATTTTTTAACGGTCCCTAAAATGTCATTGAAAAACTCAACCAATTTCCCAATGTTTCCCCATGTTTCCCAAAATGTGCGTTGCATTACTTGATACAAACGACATATCCCGTGCAATAACCGATATGTATCTGTATCCCATGCGTGCGATATGTAACACAATACCGATACTGCGAACATTGGCCCACACTTAAAAGTATGTGAAAAGAGTGTTGTTTTTGTAACACCTCGATTTTCGTGACCCGAGTATAGAACTCTATTTACGAAAATCCAGGTATTTACCTGGAGGAACAAATGTATGTATAATGTGAGCCTGTGGGCATCAAAGTATGAGGGAGAAAAACTAAGCATGGTACGCCATCAAATATTATTAAATCCTAGTCCACTCAGTTGGGGACTTAGTATAAACCCAAGGTCATAATTTTTTTTATAACAAAGCTGCAATAGGAAATATGCTAATATATAGAACTCAACCATGTCCTAACGGGCTCCTCCCCGAGGAGCTCCTCTCCCACCCTAATGGGGTCAACATCGGGGTCTGCTTCGTAAGCTCCCCCATATAGAGCTATCCTTGCATCATCTGTACGATTGTATATTCGAAGAACGAGTGGTTATCTCAGTGTGAATTCCCCTCGAGATTACACACCACCGTATTAGTTAAGTATAGTTATACAGGAAAACATACAAAATAATTTATGATGCAATCTTATTTAAATGCATGGATGCGTGAATGAACATTAATTGGGGATGCTCATCCAGTTGGCTTTTGGGTAAAACCAACGAGTGGGGCGAGACCCACATGCAAGTGTCCAGTCACCAGCGAAAATATATCAAGTACATGCGTAATGACTAGCTCACACAAATTAGATCAATTGTCGGTGGTCTGGGAGCTAGCGAAACATACCATGATAAAGGATACGTGTTACGACATCCAGAATTAGCTACCTATCATCGCCCGTATGCCACAGATGCATGATTAGCCCAACCATTAATTTTTCAATTGCAAATAGCCATATTAAGAAAGCTCAAAGGTCACTAAGGGGTGTGCATCACCCAGTATAGGCTGACAGCTCGGGCATAGTGTCCCATACCACTATCCCTGGCTCATGAGACTCCGACACTAGGATGTTTAATGGTAACTTCCTCAACTAGTGGCCAATCATAGTTCAATAAGTGGAACTTACTATTGCAATGTTATCCGAAAAATAATCCATCGGGCTACATAAGGCAAATATTAAATCGAAGCTACATGGGGTAAATATTAAATTGAAGCCACATAAGGAAAATATTGAATCAAAGCCCCATAGGGCAAAAAGTCCCTCAAAGGATGCGATAAAAAAAAATGATTATCCCAAAAAAGCCACATAGGCACAAACTATCTACAAGATGGTAGGGCCACGACAAAATTCCATTTAATCCAATACACAAAATGACCACTAGTTCGAGGGTCCATTGTAGTCACAATCAATCAAGTTATATCTCAAGTATGGATATACATATATAAGTGGACTTTTCCACTAATTGATGTAGCAATTCAAGTTTCATAGACAATCCACAAGTATGTGAAGATATTCAAGAGTAACATGTAAATGTTTATACTAAATAAATGTTGAGCATATGCGTTGAGGATCAATTCCAATAACTAACGCAGGTAATCATGAAATAAAACTATCAATTATCAATCAATATTAAAGGAAACTATTGCTTAAACTAATATGAAAGCAGAAAGCCCAAGGGGAAAGGTCATTACCTTATAAGAGAACTCCTTTGGGTCAAATGTACTGTAGAGTTTAAAAAAATTCGAACACTTATCATGCAAGTAAGGTTAGGATTCATTAGACCCAGATCAAGCCTTAATTGATTCCCAATGAACAGTTAGAGAGCCATCTTACCTCTAATCAATCGTCTTCCAACAACTAACATCCAATTCTAATAATTCAAGAGTGATGGAATTGCATAACCTCCTACATTAAGATTTGAAGTTGACCGTTAGGTTTCTTCTTAAACGTCAAAGAGAAATTGGTTATAAAGATACGGAGTAGAAGCTACCTTGCTTGATTGCCTGCTAGGCTAGGTGGCGACGCAATCCTAGTCACCGATCGATAGCTTCATTAGCCTAGATTTGTCCTGGAGCAAGATAATCATTCTTAAGTGAACTCCCTCTTCACAGATTCACTCAAAAGAGACTTAGCGAAATAAGATAAGTTAACTCGGCTCAAAATGAGTTGAATGTGGCTTATTCATCAATCTTATAATCCCATTAGGGATGAGGTAAACCTGGCCACGCTAGGTCCTACATTTGATGTTATTGTAGCATGTTGATATGGACATTCATCCGTCCCGACTCATTGAGTCCCCAGAATCGAGTTGTCCTAATAGCTCGACTCACTTCGTACTCAACTAATGCAACAGAGTCCAAGCCATTAGATTTCAGCTTGACTTGGGAGGATCAAAGTCTGCCGAGGATTCAAGAGTCAAATCCCACTCCTGAACTAACCAGGACCTGGGGATTACTATGTCAGTCTCTATGGTTGAAACGAGTTAACGCGGGTTGCCTACAATGTTGTTGTGTCACTACCTATCAGTCGAATGGATGGCACATACTTGACTGGTACTTGAGAAGAGTATGGTTTGGATCAACCCAACAGTTCAGACGGGTTGACTCGGTAGGAGTTGCATCTGCTGCGACCAGCTCGGCTTGAGTTTTCGACTCGCTGGGTGAATCTTGACAGACGACAACCCTAAGTGAAATCACACTACTGGATAGTGTTGTCTCCCCGCACTACTCCCTGAGAGTCCAACGACCTCCGAGTTTAACCCAAACATGCCCCGACTCGACGAACTCGGCCTGACCTGCTGTGGTGACCTGATAACCATGAGAGTCGACTTGGTGAGCTTAGGCACCTGCTGCTTTTGGCTCGGCCCAAGACTCGACTCGCTGGGAGAATCCGGATGGATGAACTGACTCGACTCAGCCCAATGACTCCTTCAGGTGGAGCTTGAGTTGCTCACACTCACTGGAACCAGACCCCAACTGTCCTGACTAAATTCCACGACTGAGTTGATTTGTTGTTGTTGCCCCTCGCCTTCTCTTTCCTTCCTCTCTTTTCTCTCTAAAATGACCTGAACTGAGTCTGGACTTATCCTAGATGCAAGCAAGACTTGGTCCGACTTGGTGTGGTGCGATCCAACCCAAGAACTCGTGTTTCTCTCTCTCTCTCTCTCTCTCTCTCTCTCTCTCTCCCCTAGATTTTAGGGCTCCTTTCCTGAAATGGAAAGAAAGCTGTACATATATAGCCCTGTTAATCCGCCTCTAGAAGTTTTAAACCATTTTATGTATTGGATTAAATGGAAATTTGTCGTGGACTTACTGTCTTGTGGATAGTTTGTGCTTATGTGGCTTTTTGGGGATAATCCCTTTTTATCGCATCCTTTGATGGACTATTTGCCGTATGTGTCTTTGATTTAATGTCCCATGTGGTTTCGATTTAATATTTGCCCCGTGTGGCTTCGATTGAATATTTGCCCTCTGTGACTTGATGGATTATTTTTCTTATTACCCTGAGATGGTAAGTTCCACTTGTTGAATTATGATTGACTATTAGTTGAGGAGGTTACCATTAAACATCCTAGTGTCGGAGCCTCATAAGCCAGAGATGGTGATATGAGACACTATGCCCGAGCTGTCGGCTTATGTTGGGTGACGAGCCCCCTATACCTTTGAGTTTTCTTAATATGGCTGTTTGCAATTGGAAAAATAATGGTTAGGCTAATCATGGATTTATGGCATACGGACGATGACGGGTGACTAATTCTAGATGTTGTAACACGTATCCTTTGTTGTGGTATGTTTCACTAGCTCCCAGACCACCGACTATCAACCCAATTTGTGTGAGCTAGTCACTACGCACGTACTTGATGTATTTTCGCTGGTGATTGGCCACTTGCGTGTGGGTCTCGCCCCACTTGTTGGTTTTGCCCAAAAGCCAACTGGATAAGCATCCATAGTTGATGTGCATTCACGCATCCATGTATTTAAATAAGATTGCATCATGGATTATTTTGTATGTTTTCCAGTATAACTATACTTAACTAATGCAGTTGTGTGTAATCTTGAAGGGAATTCACACTGAGCTGGCCACTCGTTCTTTGAATATACAATCGTACAAATGATGCATGGATAACTTTAGATGGGGGAGCTTACGAAGTGGACCCCGATGTTGACCCCACTAGGGTGGGAGAGGAGAGGAGCCCTGTCGGGATGTGGTTGAGTTCTATGGACTCAACTAGTAGATATTGGTATATTTTCTATTGCGATTTTGTTAAAACATTTTTATAACCTTGGGTTCGTGCTAAGTCCCCAGATGAGTGGATTGATGATATTGATATTTGATGGCGTACCATACTTAGTTTTTCTCCCTCGTACTTTGATGTCCATGGGCTTGCATTATACATACATTTGTTCACCCAGGTAAATACTTGGGTTTTCGTAAATAGAGTTCTATACTCGGGTCACGAAAATCGGGGTGTTACAAAAACAACACTCTTTTCACATACTCGGGTTACGAAAACTGGGGTGTTACAGTTTTACCCTGCATTAGTCCTTTGTCCATAGTCACCTCCTCCCAGATTGGGTTTTGGCTTCATTATTGTACGTCGACCTATCATCCCTTGACCTATATGGAGATCTTGTGGTTGTCTTACGTGGGAAGTTAGCATACTGCCCCATCGTTGATGACGGTTCTTGTGGTGCACTAAATCATCACCCAAGTCACCAATTAATTATCTCTCTGGCTTTTAATGCGAATGAGTATATGCATCAGATATCTTAAATACATCTTTGAAAGCCAATTCATTTTTGTATGTCCGGGTTAAGACCATTAAGCTATCTTGAAATCTTTTGATTTTTATACTCTTGAAACCTTGCTCATGATGTCAATGTATGGAACTCCTCGGTGTATTCATTTGTCGATTTGTTTCCTTGACGTAGATTGTGACATCTTTGATAGAAGTCACAGGAATAAGTTGCAGGTAGGAACTTCATTTTTATCTTTTCCTAAGAATTTACTTTCTCCTTACCTTGACAAATTCATTTGTCTTGGAGATTGTCTTGCCACGCTAACGAGTGATCGGAAAACTTTCATAGCTACTAACTTAACCTTCTGATTATCCGGGATTTCCTTGTACTCGGACACCTTTTTCATCTTGCTTGGTCATCAACATGCAAATAGCCGTGAAATTTTGGAATTTCTACCTTAATTCCGGGCTCTCTGTTACGTTCCAACAATAAAAGGATTCGATCATTGGTGTCTTCACAAGCTATTGATGTCAAGCTTCTTTTTACATTACTTGAGAAACTCACACTTCCTACAATGCTTGAGAAAAACTCACACTTAGAAAAATTTGAAATGCTTACCTCCTACGCCATTCCCCTTTCTAGACTGCAAATGAATCTTTGATGAGGATTCCCCAACTAAGAGATTGATTTCAAACCAATCTTAGTTGATTTCAAATCAATATAATCTACCTAAGATGGTAAAAGCCTAATAATAGCAAAAGCAAATCTATGTAATAATTGTCAAAATCTTTAAATCAGCACCATATCATCTATCACATCCCCATATCTCCAATAAATAGTAAATTGTGGCTCTTGATATTTAGGCCCCAAATATATAAACAGGCAGTCCAAAATCAGCACATGCTGGGCCCTATGGTGGGCCGCGGGCCTACATTAGAACCTAATCAAAGTACAAACCAGACAATTATGTTTTTGATATATTCTTGCGTAAATATAGTTTCATTCTGAAAATTTTGAGGTGGTCATGAACCCATACTTCTGTTATCTTGAGAATGAATTAATCCCACGCCGTACACCTTCAGATTCAACAAGCAGGCTGTGAAGGACCCGCAGCAAAACATGCGCTATGAAGGACCTGTGATGCCTTGAGTCAGCCTGAACCACCCTTCTTTTGATTGATGGTTTCTTAGCAGATGGAAGAGAACTGACTCTTCGGTATATTTGTAACTGAATTTGTGTTGTCTTGCTGTAAGACTATGATTTTGCTTCTTGACTATGAATTTCACAGTCATTAGATACGAATCAACTGAATGATAGAAATGAGCCTTTTTAACTCTTTATAACATGATTTTTAATTAACTTCGTGTTTTTTCCCCCCTTGGACGTTAAGTTGTAATCTGAGGAGATGTTTGATTTTGGGTAGGTTATATACTGTCCATTTCTGTTTAGGTTTTGAGAATCTTCATTCCTTTTATGCATGTAGACATTGTTGGCTCTAGTTTGGTGCGGAGAAGGCATGTCAGATTTTGATGTCTTTCTATGTTGTCGTAAGATTTTTATTTATCGGACTTGTTATTTTACAATCAATCCATCATTAGATAACTATTCCAGTGTATTGGCTGACTCATGCTGCCCTTGACTTGTAGTGAAACTATGAAATTAAGGCTGGTTTTTCTTCCTTTTAGCATTTCTCACCTTACTTTAGGTCTGTTTGGATTCATGGAAAGCATGATAGGAAATAGTGTTTTCTTGGGAATCCTTATTTCCAGTAAACTATGGGAAAGGAAACATCGTTTTCCTTGTTTGTTTTTCAACAAGATTTTCCTAGAAATTTAGGATCTATTTTCAAATTTATTGTTTGGCAAAACAATTTTCTTAGAAAAAATTTAGGTAGTCACTGGCATGTTTACCAGAGTAGCACATGTGGCACAAGTGGGATGCCTAAAGATGAACAGTCGAACATGTGGCATGCAAAACCCCAAACTTTTCAATACCCGAGTATTGAAAGTTCTCGAATGTTACCGTGAAATTTAACTTAATTTGTACATGTATATGATACCAATCTAGTTATCCTAACCTTACGTTTATTCCGCAACATGAATCTGACCGTTGGGAATAATCTTCATCCATATATCAAGCCATCCGACCATTGATTTTAAGACGTGACCATCATAAGTATCTTCGCCTGTTCATCATAACCAACCTGCTCAGTCAAATATGCACTGCTAGAAAGAGACATTTGACCGTCCACTTTGATTTTGGACCACCCGATCATAATAAACTAGCTACTTGATCTCTACATTCGCTCGTACACATTAAGTTGAGATTCTGATTCGTTCATCTCGTTCATCACCTACGAATATGCTTAGCCCACCATTAGAATTACAATCTGAGGAACTTACACATGTGAACAAGTCACTCGAATCTAACGTTATACATGTTCTACCCCTTGATCGCTCCAAAAACTCACTTGTGTTAATCCATTTACAAAACTAACCATACATCCACCTACATACATGGTCAGAGTGCTAACCATTAAGTTCCCTTATTTTTAGCAAGTCATCTGACTATCCGTCATGTTTGGATCAGCCAAACGGGCCATGCGAATATCATGGTAAACTGATCATCATGAAGATCTTAAGTTATATGTCCAAACTATCGGGTAATATTTCAACTAGATGTGTACAACTGCCACTATGAAGCACGAAGTGTGTAAGTCATAAAAAGAGCATCTTTGTCATCCTTGAGAGATCAGGGCCCAAACTTAACCAAATGAGAGATCTTGAAAAATAACAATTGGTGGTGAAGTTTCGTCTTTTTTGGATGGTGAAGTTGCGAGTTACGGACGGCGAGAGTCCGGACAAAGGAAAATGGTAGATTTGGAATTTTAAATCCATATAGTCACGTTAACAACAACAATTTGTTATTGTTACGTAAGTGGTTTTTATGGTAAGTATCAACCACACATTGTTACAATGTGTGGCCTACCTAGGACTTAGATTTATCCTATATTTGAGGCCATAACTGAACACGATCTTGCAAAGGTGATGAACGAGCAGATTTCCCACCAAACATCAAGTTGGACCCCACCTTTGCCCCAACCACTCATGAAAACCAAGAAGTTCACGTGCCTTGCACATGACTTCTCGGTTCAACGGTGAACATAGTCCCATGTTGACTAATGGTGTAGCCCACCTAAAACTCAGATCCATTTCAGATCTTAACCCATGAGCTAACACCAACACGCAAAACAAATGAACGGTGTGGATCTACCAAAAGACTATCAAAGGTGGACCCCACCGACTACAACAGAGAGCCGAAATCGGATTTCTTCCGCAAATAACAAACAACGGAAAAACCGGACGGAATCCAACTTCCACACGTAGGACGACCAGCACTTGGAGCCTAGCTCCAATCCGAGCCGTCCAAACTTCGATGAGGAGACTTCCGACCCCTCCCAAGACGCCTGAAAAGGAAGGAAAGGAGGAAGATCACATGTTCCGCCGTTTCTTCACTGAGACGAACCGCAACACGCGGAATCAGCGATCGTGTACACCACTCCACAACGTCCGGGACATAAATTCTGTGGGCCAGGGAGCATCGGACGACAATCCCAGGCCATCCAAAAGAGGCCACTCGAATGGATATAGAATAAGGGACGATCCACCATTGAAGATGAATCATCTTCCTCGTCCAAGATGACGATCCAAGTGAGGATTGCTGGCTCCATCATAAGATCTAAGTTGTTTAGACGGTGACCCTTACAGATCCGACTCGATTTCCGGAATAAAGAAAAGAAGAGACCAACGAGAAGAATCAGAAACAAGATGGTGCGGACGGCATCCGCACTGTTTTGCCCCTGTGCGTAAACAGAGTTGCGGAAGACACAATCTTCCTCTATTAGGATTCTTCCTGTTGTAGACTGAAGACTTATAAAAGCCTAGTATGCGGAAGAAGGGAGGTATCGTTCAAACTCCCGCACCAGGAGAGAGAGAGAAAAGAAGCGAGAGAGAGTTCGGGTGCTTGATCGAGTTAACCCAGTTGGGATCATATGGGTTGACTTTCTGGCCCATCCAGGTTATCTGTTCAACCCTGAAGAAGAAGAAGAACAAGAGGAAGAATAAGAAGAAGAGAGAAAGAGAGCATGGGTGTTGCAGACCAAACCATAACTCACTGAGTCGCAGGTCGAGTCTGGATTCGAGTCAAGTTCGAATTTGTCAAAGGTCAGTGGATCGTTCAGAATTCTCCTGGGTTAATCTTCAAACTAAGTACGTAGTCGTTAAGGGATGGAAAACGTATTGAACTTTAAGTTTTGTCGAGATAAAAATTGGCGCCGAATGAGGTGAGTCACCCATCCACACCGTTCATCTGTTTTGTGTGTTGGTGTTAGGTCGTTGATCAAGATCTGAAATGGATCCGAGTTTTGGGTGAGCCACACCATTAGTCAACGTGGGACCATGTTTACCGTTGAACCGAGAAGTTACTTACGTGCAAGGCACGTGAACTTCTTGTTTTTCATGAGTGGCTGGGGCAAAGGTGGGGTCCAACTTGATGTTTGATGGGAAATCCGCTCCGTTCATCACCTTTGCAAGATCATGCTCAAATATGGCCTCAAATATGGGACAAGTCTTAGGTGGGCCACACATTGTAACAATGTGTGGTTGATACTTACCGTAAAAACCACTTACGCAATAGTAACAGATTGTTGTTGTTAACGTGACTATACGGGTTTAAAATTCCAAATATACCCTTTTCCTTTATCTGGACTCTCGTCGTCCATAACTCGCAACTTCATGTCCAAGAGAGACAAAACTTCACCACTAATTGTTATTTTTCATCTCATTTGGTTAAGTTTGGGCCCTGATCTCTCAAGGATGACAAAAATGCTCTTTTTATGGTTGACACACTCCGTGCTTAATAGTGGCAGTTGTACACATCTAGTTGAAATATTACCTGATAGTTTGGACATATAACTTAAGATCTTCATGATGATTAATTTACCATGATATGCACGTGGCCTGTTTGGCGGATCCAAACATGACGGATGGTTAGGTGACTTGCTAAAAATAAGGGAACTTGATGATTAGCACTCCGACCATGTATGTAGGTGGATGTACAGTTAGTTTTGTAAATGAATGAACACAAGTGGATTTTTGGAGCGATCAAGGGGTAGAACATGTATACCGTTAGATTCGAGTGACTTGTTCACACGTGTAAGTTCCTCAGACTGTAATTCTAACGGTGGGTTATGCATATTCATAGGTGATGAACGAGATGAACAGATCAGAATCTTAACTTGATATGTGTACGAGCGGATGTAGAGATCAAGTAGCTAGTTTATTACGATCGGGTGGTCTAAAATGAAAGTGGACGGTCAGATGTCTCTTTCTAACAGTGCATATTTGACTGAGTAGTTGGTTATGATGAACAGGCGATGATACTTAGATATATGATGGTGATGTCTTAAAATCAATGGTCGGATGGCTTGATATATGGATGAAGATTATTTCCAACGGTCAGATTCATGTTGGGGAATAGACGTAAGGTTAGGATAGCTAGATTGGTATCGTATACATGTACATATTAAGTTAAATTTCACGGTAACACTCGAGAACTTTCAATACTCGGGTATTGAAAAGTTCGGGGTGTTACAATCTACCCCCCTTAAACAAAATTTCGTCCCCGAAATTTAATCACTTATACCTTTTACATTGATTCATTATGTTTAAGTTTTCATTTTATTTTTCATAAGGTAGTTATATATGTTTAAGTGTGTGTATAATTGGTTACATGAAATTGGGGCGCTACATGGCATACACGGCATGCGTGGGCACTTGAAGTTGAATTGTGGCAAATGTGGTAGATGTGAGGGGGTTGAAGTTGTACGGAGGAACATGTAGCACAAGACACGCATTGACACATTTGACACGTGGGCACTTGAAACTAGATGGCAACACTTGTGAACATTGGCACCATTGGCACATGTAGCATATTTGGAGTGATGGAAAATGGATGATGGCACATGTGGAGTGCTCTGCACGTGTGGGGCACAAGAGAAGATGAATGGTTGTAATGTGACACAATAGCACATGTAGAGCGCAAGAGAAGATGGATGGTGACACATGTGACACATTAGCACATGTGGGGCTCTTTACACATGGGGCACAAAAGATGGATGGTGGCACACGTACTGCCATTTGGCACATTTGGGCTTAATCCTTTAGAAACTCATTTTCATTCAACCGTGGGAAAATGTGTTTCTTATGGGTAGAGGTGTGAAAATAAATTTGTTTATTTTCCAACAAAGATATAAAGTGGGAAATGGTGTTTCCCACAAATTCCCACAAAGAAACGCTTGACAAACAACTGAAAGTGAGTTTCATGGGAAACAATGTTTCCTTTCCTTTCCGTGAATCCAGACAAGCCCTTAGGAAAATTACAAGATTACAACCATAAGATTGAACCCCTCGCCGGAACTCAAAGACCCTCGTGATGCCTGGGGCTTGTTTGGATATGCGGAATCCTTGGTTTGGACGAATAACTTTAATGATCATGTTTTCCAAAACTGTTCACCAGTGGATTCCCAAAAGGGTGGTTTGTTTGGATTGCAAGTGGAAATTCCATTTCTCATTTCACCTAATATCTTCTGCCAATTTTGGAGCCTAATGATTACTGCATTGAATCCACAGTTTTCTTTGCAATCCAAACAATCGTAGATGTCAAATCAAGGAACGTGCTTTCCTGTGTATCACTCGTATCCAAACAGGACCAAGAAGAAAATTATGAGATAAGCTCAAACCTTGTGAATAATATTAACCTGTCACATGAAAATCCTGTGTATTAGGAAATATGCATGCAATAGGTAGTCTCTCATCATTAGAGTTGGGCATCGAGTCGAGTCGAACCGAGTTAGGGCTGATCCGACTCGATCCGGTTTTGAAATAGGCCTGACCCGAGCTCGACCTAACTCGGTACCGAGTCCAGCATGCTTGACCCAATCTGAGTTCGGGTCTGGCCTGGACTAATCCGGACCGAGTCCGACCCGGTCACAAGTACCGAGTCGGGTCGAGTGCAGCGGATATCCACGTGCTGAAATCACAATTCAAAACCTAGATTCACTTGCTAGAATTGCAGCCTCTCTACTAGCTACACGGCATCTCAGATATGAAATGTCAGATTTGAGTTTTATATATATATATATATATATATATATATAGATATATATATATATATATCATATATATATATATATATATATATATATATATATATATAGGGAAAAGGTTCTATGCGGTGGAGCTCATGGGAACTTCCCATAAGGTCGAGCTGTGTGGGCCACACCACATACAAAAGTTGAGAGGGGTTACCCTTCATTAAAACATTCATAATCATTTGTTGGGCCCACCGAGAACTGGTTCGCAAATCCAGCCCATCCATTATGTGTGTCCCACTTGGATGAGGGGTCAGACCAAGTTTTAGACGCATCCAAATTTCAGGTGGGCCCCACCAAGTGCTTTTATATGTTTTA
The DNA here is from genome assembly GCA_021015155.1 of Magnolia officinalis. Classification (NCBI taxonomy): domain Eukaryota; kingdom Viridiplantae; phylum Streptophyta; class Magnoliopsida; order Magnoliales; family Magnoliaceae; genus Magnolia; species Magnolia officinalis. The sequence continues at coordinate 63,302,966 of JAJHSJ010000012.1, forward strand.
GGCATGTCTTCGCATAATTTTAGATGGTATGGCCACCTGAGTTCCGTGTACGGTTGATTTTTGGGATATCCCATAATTTAAAGGGGACCCATCAAATGCACGGCGTAGATGTTCGACACGCATCATGGTGGGGCCCACACAGCTCGACCTCATGGGAAGTTCCCATGAGCTCAACCGCATAGAACCTTTTCCCACACACACACACACACACACACATTATACACACACACACACCACACACACACACACACACACAAGTTGAGTTTTGGATCGAGTCAAGTTAGTACCGAGTTGGATTAGTTACTGGGTGACTCTAACTCGACTCAATTTGAGTTCGGATTGGACGAAATCAAATCGATTCGGATTGACTCACCCACTCGGTTCGGGTCAAGTCGGATCTGAACGAGTTGGACGAGTCGAGTCATCCCGTGCCCAGCTCTACTCACCATTGAAAGGCCCATATTGCAAGGGATTTCATCCTCCCTTTGTGAACTGCAATGTTATATTTTGCCAGAAAATTTTCAACAATTTACTTGAGATTGAGGTCTGATGACAACCACAAACTCTCCACTGTAGGAATGTTTTTGGTGTTTTTTTTTTTGGAAAATTCTTCCTTAGAAAATATCAGCTACAAGAGCTTGCTCCTGGTGTGCACGCATGCGAGAGGGGTTCATCGTTGAGAAGACTATGAAAATGGCTCGTGAAGAGACTGAGTTTTAAAGCTTCACTTAAGGGTTAGCCATTAAAAAAGGAAGAGAAATTGATCCATAAACCATAGGCCATACATCAAGACCGTTTGACTAGGGAGATGCCAACTTGTTGTGAACCATCTCTAGCTGGTGGAAAAGGCTTTTCTGCCAAGGTATCCCAAAATGGTTATGCAACGGTTGTTACGTAACGGTAACATTGGTACCGTTATGTGCTACAGGGTCGTAACAGCTGTTATGGAAAATTGACTTGTAATGGCCTGTAACCTTTACAGGGCCGATATAGATTTTTCAAAAAAGAAGAAGAAGAAGAAGAAGCCATAAGGGCCGTTACGGCCTGTATCGTAATGGTAACAACGGTGGCCATTACAGCCACCGTTACTGTTATGGAATACCTTAGTTTCTGCCAACCACTGATGTTCAAGGACCCATCACTGGATCGTGGGGAGCTAGTGATGCGGTGTGGCAGGATCTAGATGGCGGGAAAATGTTTTTTTGCCAAACAGTGGGCACCCTGTTTTGGACTGAATTTCCATTATTTGAATGTTTCCTTTCAAGTCGTATGTTAGTTTGGTCGTTTTGCTGTGAATTAATGTTAGTATGGCCAGGATAGAAACCTTTCCAAAAAAAAAAGAAAAGAATTATGGGCAGGATAGAAGCTAGCATGAAGAATCAATGGTCTAGATTGGTTAGTATTAAGGGATTAGTATAACTACATCATATTCATTGTAATAGGGGGAAGTTTGTGCTAGAAATGAAATTCATTTTTCTGTTAGAGAAGAAGAAAGGAGGGTGGATTTGATTTCTTTTGTTCTTAAAGTTAGATCTGATCATCACTTGAGTTGCTCGCGGATTGCCCAATTTTGTTTTCCCATGCTTGAACAGTTCACTGGGACTGAAATGCTCGCCTGCAACCAGCCATTTCGTGGAGTTGACTCTATCTAGCTTGCATTAAAGCCTGTATATGGGGACAATTTCACCTTTGGATTGCTATCTGATAACCATCTGGACCAATCACAACTGAAATTAAAAATGCAAATCCCTTGATATCAAGTCACACGAGATCCCAGTTAGTCAAAACTACTATTGATCTTATCTAACACAACAGCAATCGATAATGGAGCCTTCTTGTCGCTAAAGAATAGATTCAACTATTTCTTTCTATCCATGTTTCCCAACATAAGGCCGGGAAACAGTTTCCAAAGAATTCTTCCCCTGGCTTTGAATGGATCACTTCCCTGTTTGGTTTACCTTGTAGAGTAGATAGTTGGATCATGTCTAGGGCCTGTTATGGATGGATAGTGGGAAAGAAAAGAAAATGGATGTGACTTCTCACATTGTTTGGATAACAAAGAAATATTGGATTTAAAAAAAAAGCAGACATTACTCAAATACTATTGTCAAATTTTCGCGCACAAGATACGAGATTACCAATGTGAGAGCTTTATCAGATTCCCCCTCTCCTTACCCCCCTCCCCCTCTCAAGACACGGATTGCATGTAGCGGGGCGCCGCATGCAACACGTCTAACGACAATGCGCCACCAATGAAAAAGCATCACGTGTGTGTGTTAGATGCGGGATTCACAATGAAAAGGGCAAAATCCTTATTTTGTATAAGGGAATCTTTTCAATGTAGGTGCTATATCTGACATGCGCACATTTAGCTTTTTCATTTGCGGCACATCATCATTGGGCTGGGTGCATGCAACGCTCTGCTGCATGCAATTCGCATCACCCCAAAATGGAAACCATGGAAATTTATCTCATGGAAATCTTGGGGAATCATCATTGGATCATTATAATTTGATTTATTTTCTTTTCTTTCCCCACTATCCAAACGGACCTTTGAGGGGAACTTGGGGGAAACTGAATTTTCATGTCTTTTGAAGTTGGCTCCCTCCCAACTTCAGAAGGCATGAAGCTACGAAGTTTCCCGAAGACGTGATCCAAATTTCTCCTCTATGGGGTAATGCCAACAAGGCCAAAAGAACTCTTCCATGTGAAACTAGAAAACGGAAAGATTAGTGGCAATTTATCATTTTGGCTCATTTTTTCCTTTTACTTTGGCATTGGATTGAAGTGTGAAGATAAAGTGGCAAGTGGCAACAGATTTGGGTGCGGAAGGAAAGTGTTTGTTTGAAAATGTTAACAAGTACAATAGCTGGAAAGCAGGAGCAGCACCTGGTTTGAAGGTTTGTGCAACTAAGGGAGAAAGGATACAACATAATCTCATGCATTGTTCAAAAACCTGAAAACAAGACTCAACGTCAACTCGATGTTCAGTTGGGTTGGGTCAACTTGAAGCCTTGATCCAGCTAGGGAGGGTGGAGTTATTAGAGATGAATGTACTATCATTGAGAAGTCTTTTTCTGACATTCTGGAGGTGTGACTTGAATGTGGCCAAAGCAAGCTGAAGCTCTTTTTAGAAGGATCAACAGTCTTTTCTTCATTGTCCTGGGTCCTTCAATAGTTGAAGGCTATTTGACTAAGGGTGAAATAACTTGTTGTTTCATGTAATGGAATTGCCAGTTTTCTAGAAAAAGTGGGTGCAGCTAAACCAGCTGTGTTATTGAGAATTTCTTTTCCTTGAGCCTAATGTTTTTCTTCTCTGAATAATGAAATTTCCATCGTCTAGGAAGAAAAAGGAGAGGAGAGTTCAATATTGTTGATGCTTGGGGTTCCAGATTTGGGAATTGTCTTAATGACCGGTAATTTGATTGAAAGCATCCTTAGCTTGAGTAGCTTAGATGGATGTTACTTCCCGAAGACTGCAATGATCATAGTGTGTGTGGGTTTGGGGGTCTTATGTGAGCGCAGACTTGTTTGCTTAGGGAGAAAAATGGCGTAGCGGGTGCGTGGTGGAAAAGAGGAGGAAGAGATTGCATGATAAACCTAGAATCCGCAAGGTAGCAAATTTTCTAAAAAAACAAAATATTATTGAGAATAATGAATAAAGTCCGTTTTACGGAGCAATTGATATGGAATTATATAAGCCCTAGATTGTAAATGGGTAAGTTTCCTGGAAGAGCAAACTTTCTTAAAATAGTGAACTTGTTAAAAATAGTAAATGCCTTTTACACCAACTCAAAACTCTTTTACATGACTCAAATGAGGACTTCAGGCATTACTTGACTTCTTCAAACCCTAAAACGACCAAACTTTTGGAATACCGTTCGGAGCCCAAGAGCCCTTGGCTGGCCGAGTTGTAGAGCTCGTTTTTTTTTTTTAAAATTTTATTTTCACATGCACACACACCACCACACACTCACGCCGTAGTGGAATTTCACCACCTATGGCTATGGATACTCGAACCCTCGATCAGGTGTTGAAACTCCTGAGAGTCTACCACCGGAGTAAGAGTAAGGACCTGTTGTAGAGCTCATTGATAGCTTTGCAACGACATTACATGTGCAAAACTGATAACTGGCCGCAAAGTTATGGCCGTTGGAAGCTATAGTGTGCACTAGACCTTGGAACGAACTTTCTGGTCCATTTTCCTTCGACCCTACTTTTCCACGAGATTTTTCTTTAACTTGTCCTACATTAGAAATGTAAACAACCTTGGGAGAGAAAAATTTCCTTGATGCGACAATTTCCTCTGTTTGAGAAACAAAAAAAGAGGGGGAAATTGGTATCCTTTTCCGAGCTTTTCCCCAAAAAACAAGCAAAACCATTTGAAAAAAGAAGAAGAAAAATGAATTTCCTCAATTGGTGAGAAAATTCTGTGACCCTCTGATGTAACGTTGAAAGTTATCATTATTGCACATTTCCTTGTTTAGGTAGATTTGGCTATTTCAAAATTTCAAAACAAACAATTGGAAATGGAAAAGAAAAAAATTGTGTAAAAGCCTTCATTTCCCTCTCACCGCCTTGATCGAGGTCGTTTCGTGCTAGTTTAGATGTCTCCTAAAAAAAAAAACAAAACTAGGTCTCTCTGGAAGTGCCGGTTTTCTCTGAATCTTGGTTACAAGATTTGAAGCTAGGTTGAGTCAACTCTGACAAAGTGAGATTTCAAGCCGAGTCTCTTGGAAACATGTTCCGGGTTTGACAAGTTCTCGACTTGGGAAGACTCATCGAGTTGACTTGGCATGACTCATGGTGACTCGAACCGAGTCACTCGTTGTTTTGACATCTATTATCATACCTAATATCTTTATTTCTAATTATTGAGTAGATTTGGGTAGGGTTGTAGAGTCAACCTGACCCAAGGGGTCCATGAGCTTGACCCGGTTCTGACTCGGTGAGACTTGTTGAGCTGACTTGCCAATTGGGTTGACTCAAATCGAGTCCGTCGCTGAGTGATGGTCCTTTTAATAATAAAAATAAAAAGAGGCACTGGGAACAAAAATCAAACCAACAACCTCTAGCATAGGTGCAAACAATGTTATCAACTAGCCATGCGTTGCACTACTGGCTATTGTTGTCATTTTAAAAAACCTAGTATCAGTTTCAAATCTAATATCACTTTAAACTCTTCTCAACTTGAGGATCCAGTCGAATGGAGTCAAGTCTTCAACCTGTTTTTTTTTTTTTTTTTTTCTTCTCAATATTCTATCTTTTAAGCATATATCAATGATACTAGTTTATTCAACCTTGTTTGAATCAAAAGTTGTTATTCTAGTTCACATATCATATTCCTCACTTAGTTAGCTAGGGTGTATTGTGAATTCAGTACATCAAATTACAACTCACTTTAAACTAGTGATTAGATAATTGAACTCAAGTTTATAATTTTCAGTTATCAGAATTCTGACTACTATCAACCTAGAATAAATATTAACTTTGCCTTTGGAATTCGCATAATATCATGTTCACATTCTTGTATATAAAAATATTATTTTGAAAATGTTGAAATTTTTTTATTTTTTTATTTTTTTTTTCATAAACCTAAAAAAAATAAAATTAAACCTAAAAATAATAAAATAAATTGAAAAAAATAATAATAATAAAATAAAAATATTTTTTATTTTTTTTTTCATAAACCTAAAAAAAATAAAATTAAACCTAAAAATAATAAAATAAATTGAAAAAAATAATAATAATAAAATTAAAAAAAATAAATCACATGGATGACTATCCATACCCCCCAACCTAAAATCTACATTGTCCCCAATGTAATGATAATATAATGCAGAGAACAATAAAAATAAAAGAAAGGGTGGATAGTACCTGCCATGAAAAATTCACCTGCTAGGTGACACTAAAAAAAATGAATATGATACAAATTCTACACAAATGCTCCATCAGACTAGGAGCATCAATCTGAATATTCTGGCTCATGAAGAGGGAAGGACTCCTCTCCCAAATGAAAGTTTTCCACATAAGGCTTCAATCTCTGCCCATTAACCTTGTACACATTGCCATTACGTGGATTCTCAATTTCAACAGCCCCATGAGTATAAACATTCTTCACAATGAAAGGGCCTATCCATCTTGATCTTAACTTTCCCGGAAAAAACTGGAGACGGGAATTGTACAATAGGACCTTTTGCTGAGGTTCAAAATTCTTCCTCAGAATATTTTTGTCATGAAAAGCTTTGGTCCTCTCTTTGTAGATTTTAGAATTTTCATAGGAGTCTCTCCTCAGCTCCTCTAATTCATTCAACTCTAATTTCCTTTGTCCACTTGCTTGATCCATATCAAAGTTTAATTTCTTTATTGCCCAGTAGGCTCTATGTTCCAATTCCACAGGCAAGTGGCAAGCCTTCCCATACACCAATCTGTATGGAGACATTCCAATCGGGGTCTTATAAGCAGTCCTATAAGCCCATAAAGCGTCGGATAGTCTGAGGGACCAATCCTTCCTATCTGGCCTTATAGTTTTCTCTAAAATGTGTTTGATTTCCCGATTAGAAATCTCAGCTTGCCCACTCGTTTGTGGGTGGTATGGGGTACTCACTTTATGCTTGATACCATATTTCTTCATCAAAGCCTCAAATGTCCTATTGCAAAAGTGAGACCCACCATCACTAATGATGGCCTTTGGAGTTCCAAATCTAGAAAAAATATTTTCCTTGAGGAATCGTATGACCACTTTGTTATCATTGGTCCTACTTGGAACTGCCTCAATCCACTTTGAAACATAATCTACACCAACCAATATATAAAGAAATCCAAAAGAGATGGAAATGGGCCCATAAAATCAATACCCCAACAATCAAAAATCTCCAATGGCAAAATTGGGGATAAAGGCATCATGTTGCGCCGAGACACTCTTCCCAACCTTTGACATCTATCACAAGCAACACAGAAAGCATGGGTGTCTTTAAACATGGTAGGCCAGTAAAAACCACACTGCAGGATTTTTGCAGTGGTTTTCTTAGCAGAAAAATGGCCACCACATGCTTCCATGTGGCAAAAAGAAATAACACTTGAATTTCATCCTCTGGGACACAACGTCTAAAAATTTGATCAGTCCCATATTTATATAAATACGGGTCATCCCAGAAGAAGTTCCTAACCTCGGTTTCAAAACGCTTCCTATCTTGTGACTTCCAATGATATGGCATTTTTCCTGTTACAAGATAGTTCACTATATCCGCATACCAAGGCAATTTGGAGATCGCAAATAATTGTTCATCAGGGAAATTGTCCTGGATATGCATCTCCTCAGTGGAATCATTTAACACCAATCTGGAAAGGTGATCGGCCACTACGTTTTCTACTCTCTTTCTTATCTTTTATCTCTAAGTCAAATTCTTGGAGTAGGAGGATCCATCTCAAAAGTCTCGGCTTTGCATCCTTCTTAGACAGCAAATATTTCAAAGCCGAGTGGTCCGTGAAAATGACCACTTTAGATCCCAGCAAGTAGGACCTAAACTTATCCAAAGCAAAAACTACTGCAAGTAACTCTTTTTCAGTTGTTGAGTAGTTCACTTGGGCCGAGTTTAGAGTTCTACTCGCATAGTGAATAACGTAGGGCCGTTTATCTTTCCTTTGGCCCAAAGCAGCCCTATGGCATAGTCACTTGCATCGCACATTAGTTCAAAAGGAAGTGTCCAATCTGGTGGACGCATGATAGGTGCAGTGGTAAGAGATGATTTAATTTTATTAAAGGCATTTGCACACTCATCTGTCCACTTAAATGGAACATCCTTTTGAAGAAGATTAGTCAAGGGTCTAGTAATGACACTAAAACCCTTGATAAATCTTCTATAAAAACCAGCATGCCCTATAAGTGATCTAATATCTCTAACAGTTCGGGGGATAGGTAGATTAGCTATAATGTCGAGTTTTGAGCGATCTACCTCGATTCCATTTTTGGAGATAACATGGCCCAAAACAATTCCCTTTTGAACCATGAAATGACATTTCTCCCAATTTAAGACAAGGTGTTTCTCTTCACACCTAGACAAGACAAGAGATAAATTGTTGAGGCATTCCTCAAAACTACTCCCAAATACAGAGAAGTCGTCCATGAAAACCTCAAGAAACTTTCCAACCATATTTGAAAAAATACTTAACATACACCGTTGGAAAGTTGCTGGAGCATTACACAATCCAAATGGCATCCGTTTGAAAGCAAATGTGCCAAATGGACAAGTGAACGTGGTTTTCTCTTGGTCTTCCAGGGCTATCTCTATTTGGTTATATCCGGAATATCCATCAAGAAAACTATAGAAAGAGTGACCTGCTACCCTCCTAAAACTTGATCAATGAATGGTAGAGGGAAATGATCCTTCTTTGTGACCTGGTTCAATTTTCTATAGTCAATGCAAACACGCCAACCAGTGGTGACACGTGTTGGTATGAGTTCATTATTAGAATTCTGCACAATAGTTATTCCGGATTTCTTTGGGACTACTTGAGTTGGACTCACCCAAACACTATCGGATATTGGGTAGATGATTCCCATCCAATAATTTGATCACCTCATTTTTTACAACTTCCATCATGTTTGGATTGAGACGCCTTTGAGGTTGTCTAATTGGTTTGGCGTCCTCATCGAGGTGTATCCGATGGGTGCATATGGAAGGGCTTATACCCTTGATGTCAGAAATGGCCCAACCCAAGGCTCCTTTGTGGTCCCTTAGAACATTCAACAATTTAATCTCTTGATCCTTGTCTAAAAATGAAGAGATCACCACAGGATAAGTTTTATTTTCACCTAAGTATACATACTTAAGCTCATTTGGTAGTGGTTTTAAATCAAACTTTGGAACATTGGTTGGTGATGGTAGAGGTCGCGAGTCCTCTATAGATAGGATTTGAGTGCGCGGTCTCCATTGGTACATACCAATGTCCTGAGTGGTAGTGCTCTCATTATCATCACAAATTTCAGCAAGCACTTTTTCTAAATTAGAATTTTTAAAGTCCCCAAAGACTTGAATCAATTCCTCAGTCAGACTAGGTTCCAATTCCTCTTCTTCTGTCAAGCAGTCCATGAAATTCAGCTCATGGATATCATTATTATTAATGGGCTGCTTACGATTGAAAATATTTAGCTCTAGAGTCATGTTACCAAAAGACAAGTTCATCATTCCATTCCTGCAATTTATGATTGCATTTGAAGTTGCTAGGAATGGGCGGCCTAAAATGATGGGAACTTGAGCGCTAGCATTTACACATGGTTCAGTGTCTAGTACAATAAAATCCACGGGGAAGTAGAATTTCTCCACTTGGACTAACACGTCCTCTAAAATTCCCCTTGGTACCTTAATGGAGCGGTCAGCGAGTTGGAGTGTAATCGTGGTTGGTTTAAGCTCGCCTAACCCCATTTGTTTGTAAACCGAATAAGGTACTAAGTTGACACTTGCACCCAAATCTAGCAAAGCATGCTCAATTTGGAAATTCCCAATAATACAAGGAATAGTGGGACTTCCCGGTCTTTGTATTTGGGTACAACCCTTTGTTGAATGATAGCGCTCACTTTCTCAGTAAGGAAGGCCTTTTTGTGCACATTTAATTTCCTCTTTACAGTGCACAAGTCCTTGAGATATTTAGCATATGATGGAATTTGTCTAATGGCATCAAGTAGAGGAATATTGACAGTAACCTTTTGGCACATCCAACACCTCTTGATATTTCATGGGGACAGTTGGATTCCGAAGTCTAGATGGGAATGGAACTGGAGGCTCATATGACTTAGTCTCTTTATCCTTTTTGTGTTGCGGCTTTTGAACTATAGTTGGTTCATCATTTTCTTGAGACAGTGGCTCATCCTCCGGTATTTCTACCGGTTGCATTATCTTGTTATCGACTCTCTTTTCCACTTCTCAAGGTAATGATGGCCTTAGCTTGTTCATGATGTAACTCATTTGGATTTGAGTCTCCAATGAAATGTGTATTTCTAGGGTTTGGCACAGGTTGAGAAGGAAGGGTGCCTTTTTCCCTAGCATTTAGTTGAGTCTCAATCCTAGCCACAGCTGTCTTTAATTCCTGATTTGATTGGATTAGAGACTGATTCATTTGAGCTTGAGAGTTCATGAATGCGGTCAATGCATCCTCCACAGATGATCGCTTTGGCGGGGGCACATATGGTGCATTGTTAGGTACCCCAAAGAAGTTATTTTGTGGAGGCATTTGAGGTGCATTGGGCGCATTAATTTGTGGTCCATTCCTCCAACTAAGATTAGGATGGTTACGCCAATTTGGATTATACGTGTTTCCCATTGGTTGCATAACTGACCTTTGGTAGTTATTTATAGCATTTGCTTGATCATGCTCATGCGTGATATTTTGTACAACTGAGATCATTGGACAATCCTTTGTGTCATGATCTATACCACCACAAATGCTACAAAAATTACCTAAGGAAGTGTTTGCTTTAACCATATCAACCTTCCTAATTTCCAAGGCTTCGACCTTTCTAGCCAATGCAGCGAATTTTGCATTAAGGTCATCTTCCTCTCTTAGGACATACATCCCCGCTTTCTCTCTAGGACTGGTCTAGTTTGGTCTGATTTAGCAGAGACATCCCATGTCTGCGTATTCTCTGCTAACATATCTAGAAAATCCCAAGCCTCATTATGATCTTTGTCAAGAAAGGTTCCACCACACATCATCTCTATGAACTGACGGGTATCCATGGTGAGCCCCTTTCGGAAAGCATCAATCACGTGCCATGGTTCATAACCATGATGTGGACAAGTAATTAGAAGGTCTTTGAAGCGCTCCCAAGCTTGAAAAAATAGTTCATTCCCCTTTTGGGAGAATGACATGATTTCTTGTTTTAGTGCATTTGTTTTGTGCTCGGGAAAGAACTTTTCAAAAACTCTCTACTTAAGGCTTGCCATGAAGTGATGGTATTAGGTCTTAGAGAGTTGAGCCATGCTTTGGCCCGATCCTTTAGAGAAAATGAGAATAGCCTAAGCTTAAGTATATCCCTATTGCCATTGTTTACTTGTAATGTTGCAATTACTTCCTCAAAGTCCTTGAGGTGCAAGTAGGGGCTTTCAGAATCCAAGCCATGAAATTTAGGAATCAATTGAATTACACACCTGGTTTAAAATCAATGTTCCCTGTGTGAGCAGGGAACACTATGCAAGATGGTAAAGTTGATCTCTCAGGGTGTAAATGTTCACGTAAAGTCCGTGGTTGGTTTAACACATTCCTATGAACTTCATTTTCATCCTCAAGAGGAGGATTAAATTGATTTTCTCTATTTTGATTTATAGTTGGATCTGGCAAATTTGGATTATCAACTGGGTCTGCCATGGAATCCAAGTGATGTTGAGTGCCTCTTCTACGTGAATGAATAAGGCCTGGAACTAGTCCTCCTTCAGAGGAGAGTCGATTGTTTTGATCCCTACTCCAACGGGACATAAACCATCCACACCACACAACAAATACCACTAATTAAACTAGCAAGTATGATACTTAAAATAAAAATAAAAACTTAAATCAACAACCCAGGCGGCAGGGCCGACCATGAGGGTTCAGTCCACAAAGCAAAAAATAAATCAACAACCCAGGCGGCAGGGCCGACCATGAGGGTTCAGTCCACAAAAAAAAAAAAAAATAATAATAATAAATAAATAAATAAATAAATCAACAAAAGTAAAACTAATGCAGAATTTAAACTATGCTTAATCTGGAAAATAGATTCAGCGGATGATCTTTGTGATCAAACAGCAACTGTAGGACAACCATAGCACTTGGGTGATGAAATCCCAAGCAGGGCAACCTTATGTCACAGTTAGTGCTTGAAAGACCCAACTGAATTTATTTTCAAAGAAAAAAATAAAAATAAAATCTACAGAAAATTTGGAGGTTTAGAAGAGAACTTACCTTAGAAAAAAAAAAACTTACCTTAGCTATCTTGCACAGATCTGATCTCTTTAAGTCTCTCCCCGGCAACGGCGCCAAAAACTTGATTGCTTGCCTCCAAGTGCAGAGGTTCGTAAGTAGTATCCGTGAATACGGGGTCGATCCCACAGGGAGATGAATTTGAGAAGAAAAAAAAAATCAACGCAAAATAAACTAAGTAATAAAAATTAATCTGATGATTTGATTTTGGGATTTTTGAATGGATGTAATTCAATTGAATAAAATAACACCCAAGCTTCAAAGTTCCACACATACGTTAATGTTCCAAAATCATGATGACTTGGATAACACAACTAGGATCTGATCACTATGGTCAGCCTAATCGGAAAATAAAACAGTTTAAATATTTTAATAAATGATATAAAATTAGAAAATCATGGATTTGCACCATTGACATATATTCTCAAGCGTCAGTGATTTTAAGTATTCAATATCTATAGGATAATGAATACAAAGAAATATAACAGGTTGAGAACCTCTCCTATCTAGGAAATCTGATTGATCTAGGGTAAGCCTATCCATCAATGTGGATCTCATATGATGGAAACATATGGATCTCACAAGAGGATAAAAAACAAAACCTAAATAATAGATAACATGCATATACCTTTTTCTCATCATTAAAACAATCAATCATCATAATCTTAAAGAAACATTAAACCCATGTGCTTCCCTTCTAGCTTGGGATAGAAGGAACTTAGAAAAACATAATTAAATTGCAGAAATAAAAAGCAACAAGAAATAAAGAAAGAAAAATGCAAATAGAAAAAATCTAAACAAAACAACTTATAAAGCTTTAATAAAACTAAAAACTCTTTAAAAACCCTAAACCTTGCTCTTGAATGCCTTGAATAATGTTTTAGAATGCCTTAGGAAGCCCTATTTATAAGTAGGGACCTCCATTTTCGTACACATTAAAAACAAAGAAACCCTAGAATCGCATCAATATACATATTTTCCCAAATAGACTTCTCGCTGCATAGTTCGTTTAAAACAGTCTTCCTGCTGCGCAGTTTCCAAAATAAACTTCACAGCTTCAGAATACACTTTTTCAGGACATTTCAGGATTCTTCACTTCAAATCTTCGATCTCTTCATTCTTCACTTGGTTTTCTTAGATCTTTGGCATGTGAATTCTTCAATCTTGGTCTCCTAAGATCAATCCCTTGCTTTGGTAATTCTTGAGCATCAAAATCATGCTTTTAACACCATTTTTCAATCCAAACACTTAAATTCACCTTGCAACACATACATGAGTAAAATAGAATATTATCGGATTCATGTTCATAAAACCAAGATATAAATGGGGAAAATTATGCAATATTTGAGTCTCAACATCATCCCGATCAGGCTGCATATCGAATTGGGTTGAGCGTTTGGGTTTTTGAACTATTGTTGTGAGCCGTTGGGCTACTTCTGTCTTGCACTACTTTTAGTAAGATCCTTGTTGCATTCTAGATGGTAATGAAAAATAAAAGTTTGATGGTCATTCAATATACCATAGAGAGGGAAGACCCTGGATCAGTTTCAGCTGATGGGGGTTTTGGTATGTGGCCTCTCACCTTTTGATTTTTACATTTTCTTACCCTGAGTTTTGAAGGTGGCAATGGCTGGGTAGACTTCAGGCTGGGCTTGGACTTACTAGCGTGGCCCGTGGGCTGGACTTGGCCCCTCACATGCATGGTCTGTCAGTTTTTGGGTCGGGCTTGGGCTCAAGTCATTTTAGCCTGACCTGACCCAACCCTACTTTATACGTGTGTTTGTACATGCCATTTCAATCCTCAGGCAATCCATCCATCTAGAATTTAGATCATTGGTTTCATTTCTCTAAAATGTTTATATGTTTGACCCACTTCATCCATGGGTAGTTTATAAACATTCAAGTGGAAAATAGTTTTTATTTTTATTTTTATTTATTTTTATTTTTTAAATTATTTTTTGGGCCACGCCGGGTGAGGCCAGCAGGTTGGGCTTGCTCCCAGTGAAGTTTTTTAGCCTTTCCTGGCCCAAAACTGGACTACGGACACCCTTTCGATTTTTCATTTGCATCTTTTTTTTTTTTTTGCAGATACCTACCCCTAGAGCTACTGTGCTGCTGATACAATACAGATATGTATGCTTACTGTGAATGGAACAAAGTGGCAGAACCAGATGCATCAGATGGGTGCACTCCGCCGAAGAATTTCTTAGCCAAATTCCTGAAGAGATCGATTGTAAGCCATCAGATCTTGCAGATTCTTCTACTGAGTTTGGACCAATGCCCTTTTTTTCCTTAAATTTTTTTATAGCTTTTTTTGAACTGTCCATTCACATACCATCCATGACATAGATATAAATAAAAAATAGTAAGATTGGTCTTGATTTTTTGGCTATGGGCCTTTGTATGTGGCGCCATTTTGGGGCCATGCAAAATGGCGCCGATGGGTTGGTAGTCCAGATCATTGGTATGTTGTGTCCGAGGGTGCTATGGCCCCAAAAGTCTCCTTCCGAGGACTATTAACTATTTGGTGTGTCCCGTCGACGGGCAAGAGGAGAAATATGCAGAGGGCCACATTCAAACGTGAAAATAATCGATGGGATCCTCCCATTTATGAGATTTTTGGGGCGTGGCCCGTCAATGGTCAGGATTACCAAACCATTGTAGGGGTGGCAAACAAAGTCACAAAATGCACAACTCTGTTTCTCCGAATTCATAATCCTACATGGGGTGGCAATGGGCGGGGCTGGGCCCAGGTCCATGATGAACAACTGAACTACTGATCGAGTGGGTCACCGATATCCAGAAAGAATGGATGGTTATGATCAGTTCCATTCAACATATGTGTGGTTTAAGAAGATTCTGGGTCATGTTTTAATGATCCAAATGATCCAGACGGTCACCTACAAAGTGGGCCGTGCTGAACTCGGATTCTTTATATGGTCTAGGCTTGGGGCTAAGGCCTGAACCCGGTCTATTGCCAGCCTTAAGATCATGCAATAAAATGCTAATTCTCTTAACTTTCTCTCTCTATATATCTATGCGTTTTCATAAGTAAGACAAGATATGAGGAGCAGAGGTTAGGAGAGAGATCTTAGGGGAATAGGAATAAGAACATCTCTACATCCCTCTCCAACTTCTCATCTTTTCAAAATTTAAATGAGGAAGAAAGTTGTGGGTCCCACCTGATGAGTGAGGCCCATTGCCCTATAACCAACATCTCCCACTTGGTCACATAGTGGAAGAAGATCTTTTTAACATAATTCTTCATTTTCCTTTAATTACAATCACCGAATCAATTGATCGTGGGGCCGGGGCCCGCTATAACACCATTGTCTTCTTATATTTGTTTAAAAGCATTAAATGACATCTAAAGCTAGTGTTCAACAACCTGAGTTTTGTAGTGCTTGTCCCCATTCTCATGACCACATGGGATGGAGTTTACTGCTAATATGGAGGAGTCGACTATCAAATATATTTATTCAACTTAATGTATTTAAATAAACTTATGATTTTAAACTTGGAAAGTATGATATATGCATATATGTACCATTTTCAAAACATTATTTTAAAACCTCAAAGAATAAATAATTATTACCAAGGGATAAGTCTCACAAATATTCTTAGGAATTTTATGAAGTTGTCACATGAACTTAACCACAAATGTGTAATTTACAATCAATTAGGTCACTCTTTTAGCGTGACGAAGTCCGTTGTGAATTATTTAGGACCTTTGTTATTGTATACTAAAATAGTGACACTTAATATTATCCTCTTGTACACAATTGGAGGGGAGTTATGTTGGAATAAAATCTGAGGATGAGCCACATGTAGCACTTGTGACTAGATGGTAGGTTTGGATAGTTGAGATCTAAGTGATGAAGGACCAATGGACTCCACATGAATGTGGTCATATATTATCCAACAATAATAATAATAATAATAAGATTGGCTAGGGTGATGCAAGACAATTAATCACTTGCTCTAAAAGCTCGAACTGATAGAGCATGGAGAATTAATTCCTTTATCTCATAGTCCAAGCTCCAAATGTATGGGTTAGGTCCTCGGCCGAACGCTCATGGGCCTCAAATCCTTGGGTTCTGCCCCTTCGTGGGTTCCAAATCCATGGGCTCTGCTTCACACGGGCCCTAAATCCATGGGTTATGCAAGCCACCCACCCCGACTGTACCCTACATCCCACAAGCCACTCCCCATGAGCCCAGTGTGAAAATGCCCCCGCATTATAGGGCCTCTTTTTGTCATGTGTAACTAACTAAGAGTTCGACTATGGAAAAGATTCCACCTTCAATCAACTCTATAAATGATAATGTTTTAGTCCATCTTCACTAACGATCTCAAGTAAAAAAAAAAAAAAAGAAGCCCCGTTAATTAGAACTTTGAAGGGTGAGAATGAGTGGAAAATCGAGTACATCGTCTCCCTCGGTTTTCGAACACATGTTAATGGCAGACAACGACAACCCAGATATGCGCATAACAATCCAAATAAGGATCACAAGCTAATAATAGAAAGTCCAAGTAAGTGGCTTTCTAACCATAAAGTAGGTGATATTCGATATTCTTCATGTCTACAATAATCTCAGTAGATGTGGTATGTGATTCAAACTCATCTCACAACTGGATTCATCACACGAGGATGTGAACATGTTGGAAGATTGCAGGTTACAAACACATGAGATGGGTTCCTCCATCTCAGCTAGGAATCATGTGAACGTTCTTATCATCACAAAAAAAACAACAAACATTTGGTGGCATCACTAGAAAGCATTATGGCTGTGTGATTGAGATGTCCATATTTGCTGTGTGAGATGTAGGCCATGTATGTGGTGGAGAAGCTTTCATGGCGATTAACCATGTGATGGATAGATCAATTCGAGGAGTGGACCACAGCACGACACGAAAAAGCTTTCGCATTAGAACATTATTGGAAAGGGGACCATTGTCATCCTTATCAATCATGCAATGTTAGCAATGTCTCCAAAGCTTTTAAATGATATGTAGGAAAGACAATGATAGCCCATGTGATATGTCGTGAAAACCATATCGATGAATGGTTTTGTCCATCCTATCAATACTATAAAAATGTATAATGAAGATTGAGAAGAAAAGAATAAAATAAAAATCCATTCATCTTCTTTAAACATCTATTCAATTATTTCAATCAAAATTTTCTTTTAGTCAATGGTTCCTAAAAAAATAGGTGGGTGACAAAATCACCAACATTTAAGGGATAAGGATCATCTAATTAGATTAATGATTTCTTGTCCCACATGTCAGATGTGGCCATAAGTGGACTCGGATTCGGTGGTGACATTATTGATTGGTGCTAGAAAAAGCTCTGTGCACCCCGCCATGATGAATGTGTTTTATCCATGCTGTCATCCATTGTGTTAGCTCATTTTAGGGCATGAGCGAAAAAAAAGAAGAGAAATAAATGAAATAGATTGAAAAATCAAGTGGACTATACCATATGAAATAACGGTGATTGAAGGACTACTACTAGAAACTTATTGAGGACTGCAAAAGTTTTAGAACAAACGACTACTACGAGAAACTTATTGAGGACCACAAAAGTTTTAGAGCAAGCTGATATTTGTATTTTCTCTTCACCCAGATCTATATGATCTTATCAACAGGTTGGATGGCAAATCAGCACTATAATGAGCCCTAGGAAGGTTTCAACGGTCATCCAAATAAGCATTATAAAGAGCCCTAGGAAGGTTTCAACGGTGACTATCATTATCTCCACTATATCCTGTGGTGTGGTCCACTTTGCTTTTGATCTAATTCATTTTTGGGCTAATGCTTTCAAATAAGCTGGAAAAATGGATGAACAGTGTGGATGCAAAACATTGTGGACAAACTCACATGAGAGATGCCCTCTCACTTTCTCAGCATTTTTCTCATGTTGAATGCAGTTGGGGGTGTGTATTGACTCATAAAATAATGCATATAATTCTGGAGTCACCATTAGCTAATGAAAATAGAATCAATAACCAGTTAGACATCGTAGAATCGCTTAAGATTCGGAGAATCAAATGCTTCTTAATTGACTCCTAATGTTGGTCTACAAACAAATATAATAAAATAAAATTTTAAGCATGCACAGAGAACACGACAATTTACATGGAAAAATCTTTGCAAGAAAAAAAAAACCACAACACAAAGCGACAAACAATTCACTATGAGAATGAAATTACAAGAGATGAAATCAACTTACATGCAAACCCTAGAGTAAAAAATTATAGATCTCATTTTTCCAAACTCTGGCTCTTTCTAGAATAAGCTTTCAATCCTTCATATAACCATAAACCCAATTACACCCGTATATATAACCTGAATTTAGAATTAGAAATAAAACCGCATACTTACGCAGAAGTTGCAATTGTTGGTAGAACCTTCAATATGATCGAGTGGCATCGACAACTTGTCGATAGGATCGAACCCAACTTCGATAGGATCAAAGATCTCCAAAAATTGTACAATGAGCAATTGAGAAAAATTCGAAATTACTCAATCACATCAACCAAGGTGTCGATCCTATACAAAATTTCTTATTTCAGCATATATTAAAGGCACCTGATTTCAACAATTTCTACCGTAGCTTTAATTTTTATGCTTCACTGCTTTAAGTTGCTTCCTCCATCTCTAATGGTTTCATCATAACTTTATCATCGCTTCTTGTGCATACATATTTTCCTTGAACATTTGCCAAGCGTAGATAACTCGAGCAAAACATTAACTTCTTTGCAAGAACCACCTTCGTAAGCATGTCAGAGTAACCACAGACTAAAGTTTCAACATTCAATTAATTGCTTCACCCACTAATATATTGTCCGCATTCCCTGCGTAATTAGAGTTCACATGGCATATAAGTTTATCCTCCTATTTTTTGAATGTCAAGATATAGTTCACCGTACCTAGTATGTAACGAAGTAAATATTTCATTGACTTTCAGTGTGTTTGCTGGGGTTTGACATATATCTACTCACAACGCTTACTGCATTTGTAATATCCGACCTCGTACAGATCATGACGTACATCAAATTGCAATTTTGCTCGAGTATGTCATATGAGATATATACTGCTTTGCTTTATTAACATAAGGCACAATTCCGAAGAAAGTAAAAAATGAGCAGCGTGAAAATTGCAAACCGGTTTTACCTTATCCATCCCAAACTTGAGTAAGACATTCTCAAGACACGCTTCTTAAGACAACGATAATCTGCTCATTTCTCTATTCCTTTATAAGTCAATGCTGAGAATTCTCTTTGAAAACTTGTTCAAGTGTGATGCATATGATAGATGAGTTGGATATCTTAATCATATCTTAGGGGCATATAAACAACCATAAAGGTTTTAATGAATGGGTATCCATGCTCAACTGCTGTCTGTGATGCAGCCCACTTAAGTCCTGAATATGATTTTTAAGCCCATAGGCGTACCATAAAAGAATACATCTGATTAACGACGTAGATGTCAAACACACATCACATTGCGGCCACACAATAGAACCTGATGGGCAGCTGCCATGTGATCAGGTTACCTTTTCACACATGAGGTCCTACCTCTTGGAAGCTTCCCATTTGGTCGAGCTCTATGGCCCCACTATGATATGTGACAGACATCCATCACATCAATCAGATGCATCCTTCTATGGTGAGCCATGGACCTAAAATTCAGGCCAATCCATTACTTAACAGGACCACATTACAAATAATAGTTGAGAGTGGATGCTCTCCATTAAAACATTTCATATTATATATATGTCCTAATAAAGTGTAATTTAGACATCCAGTCCATCCATTGTGTATGTTCCACGTGGATAATGGGTGACACCAAATTTCAAGGCACTCCAAAACTCAGGTAGTTAGATATTTTAAGCATGATTTTTCATAATTTCACATGGTATGGCTCCGATGTCCATCACACATCACTGTGGGGTCCACAGAGGTCGACCTCATAGGAAGCTCCATGAGGTCTATTTATATCATGGCAGCTTCCCATGAGGTGGATCATGGATGGCTCCAGAAAACAGGACACGTGTAACAAAATTACCCACATTTAAGAGATGTGGCCAAAAGTCCCAGGAAGGTGGGCCATGTAGAATCCTTGTACTATCAAGAACAAGTTGCAACAACGTGGGACAGTGCATTTGTTTTTTGGATGGATTCAAACAAATGCTATTGTAAACCATCCCTGTTGTATTGCTAACCGTTGGATCTAATGCCACATTGAGTGATCCAGACTGTTGATATGACAATCTATGATGGGGAAGGTCTCTGTCTCAAGAAACTTCGAGATCAGAAAATCCTAGACTTTTGAAACAATGGCCCACAAAGAAGCTGCTATGTAGACGGTTCATATTTAATGGAAAAAAAGTCAATTAATCAAAGTTCTACAGTATTTCATTCAGAGAGTTTCATCATTAGGCATCCATCATCCACGATGGGTCCCATCTTATAAACGGTTTGGATCAACGAATATGAACCCAGATCAGTGGATATAGTCAGGGTGCGGACGTATTATATTGCAATACGCTTGCATGTATTGTAGCAAACCTTACGCCTGTATGAATTGGGTACTACCTTGCCTGTTCCAAGCTCGGCAAAGGTAGGGACTCTGAGTGGTCACTGTGATATTTTCGTTTCATCCACACCGTCCATCCATTTTTACATATCATTTTAGGTTAATTCCCAAAAATAAGGGATATCAAAGACTCAGGTGGACCACACAGTGGGAAATAAATTTTCTACCATTGAAAACTTCTTTGGGGCTCTAGAAGTTTTGGATCATCTTGATATTTCTGTTTTCCCTTCATTCAGGTCTTTCTGACCTTATGAAAGGTCGGATGGCAAATAAACATCTAGGTGGGCCCTACAAAATTTTCAACAGTAGATGCTATTTTCACCACTGATTCAACTCTCTCATTATCACCTCTTGAGTTTAGAGGATTTAGAAGCAGTTTTACATTATTAAATATTGATTTGGATCATCGGAATTTTTTAATGGGCTGATATTTTGTATGTACGGTTGGTGTAATGTTTATTACATGATGTACAGAGTGGATTATATTTACAACATGGTGGGCACCACAAGCTTGGGTGCTCGAGGTGTTGTAGACGATTCCAGCCCAATAATGTTTTTGTCCTTTCTCTTCCCACCTGAATCCCACGTGAATCTTCTCGAGAAATGCCATTTGCCGGCACGTATTCGGCAACCGTCAAGACAAGCTTTTTTACACGTGCCAACATAGTACACGTGTATATCCATTCATCAGATGGGCCACCGGAATATGGACCACCGTCTATTTTCTCATACACATGCGATTCAACGGACTCGTGGAGTGGACTGATATTTGGGGAAACGGATTGGCTACTCCCCCTGACACCAGCCTCGTGGCTGATGGTCGGTGCTCTGTGAGCCCCACCATGATGTATGTATTTCATCCATTCCGTTCATCCATTTTTAAATATCATTTTAGGGCTTTATTCCAAAACTGAGAGGGATATAAATTTCAGGTGGACCACACCACAGGAAAACAATAGTGATTGGATATCCATCATTTAAATCCTTCTAATGCCCACTGTACTATTTATTTTACATCCAATCTGTTGATTAGGTCATAAAGACTCAAATGAAGGGAAAAACCAAAGATCCAATACTTTTATGGCCCTCAAAATTTTTTTAATAGTCAATGTTCATTCAACACTGTTTCCTGTAATGTGGTCCACTTGAGATTGGGATATACTTCATTGGTTTTATAATACCATGAAATGATTTAGAAAAATAGATGGACGGCATGGATGAAACACATACATCATGGTGGGGTCCACAGAGCACCGACCACCAGCCATTGGCTGGTGGCAGGGGGAGTATATTTGGGCAAGCCCTACAGTGATTTTGGACCACACATTGGTCATGCAACACTCCCCGTTAAAATTTTCTAAGGTCTACTAGAACGTTTATCTGCCATCCAAACTGTAGATAAGGTTATATAGAACCTGATCTAAACTTTTGAGGGCCTCAGGAAGCTTTTAACGGTGACAATTCAATCCCAGCTGCGTGGTCCACCTTAGATTTGTAACTGATTCGTATTTGGGATCATGCTCTAACGTAAGCTAGTAAAATGGATGGACGGCCTGGATTCACAACACATACATCAAGGTAGACCCCACGGTCAGGGTCGCACCCAAACGTGATTTGCATGGACCGGCATGCTTGCCAATCAAATCGTGCCAAGTGTCCATTCCCACGTATCCAAATGCATAATGTTTTGGCACACGTGGCAAGGAGAGAGAGATCCAAACCATTCATCAAGTACAGGATACCTTAGATTATCTATAAACCTGAAATCACACGGATCACAATCACACTAATGTTTCTTTCACCGTCCATTTTTCGTAAAAAGGAAAAATCTTCTGATTCAAGGGTTAGGATTGCCCTATTGGTGTCAGTTTTCAGATGTGGCCCATCTGTGGAAGGGCCTAACTGGTGATCCGTTTAGATCTCGTAAAAGTCTGCCACGTCTCGAAAAACGAGTGGCAGTCTTGTTCAGCCACACAATGTGAAAATATTCTATTCTACTTGGAATCTCTTATCTCGAGAACCGACCGTGATATATAGATTTTATCCACACCGTCTAATATGCAAAATTGGATAGACAGTGTGGGGCCCACCATGTTGTAAATGTATAATCTACTCTGTACATCATGTGAGAAACATTACACCAACCGTACATACAAAATATCAGACCATTAGAAAATTCTGATGATCCAAATCAATATTTAATAATGTAAAACTGCTTCTAAATCCTCTAAACTCAAGAGGTTTGGGCCACATGACATCTGGATTAGGTTGATTTCGTATTTTCACATCATGTCTAGTAAATAATGCTGATTAATGGTTTAGATGATAGATACACACCATTGCGGGCCCACAGACAAACCTACGGTTGGCATCCCATCTCCGTTCCCTGAGGCGTATAGCCCGCCTTGAATTGTGGATCGGATGCGAACTGTGGAGGTAGCGGCTAGTCGCTAACCGCCCTTTAGGATGGTGTGAATACCATGTGGGGCCCACTGTGATGTATGTGTTTCATCTACTCCGTGCATCCGTTTTTCCAGCTCATTTTAAGGAGTTAGATAAAAATTGAAGTATATACAAAGATCAAGTGGACCACACGACAGTAAACAGTAGGGATTGAACGACTACCGTTGAAAGCTTCATGGGGCTATAGAAGTTTTTGGATCAAGCTGATATTTGTGTTTTCCCTCGAAAAATATATGAACGGTGTGGATAAAACACATACATCACGGTAGGTGCCACAGAGTCTTTATGGATCTGGCTGATTTTTATTTATGTAATTTTTTATAGGTATTTTACATATATAACATGGTGGGGCCCACAGGGATGGGTTTGACGTGGCGTAAAATAAGTGTTGTACTTGTAGAGATTTCGGTCCAGGATTATTGTAGGGACGGCCACATGTATAGGTTCATGAATAGCCAACCTGATCCGGAAACGGAACGGCTCCTCCCCTTGCCACAAGCTAATGGCTGATGGTCGGTGCTCTATGGGCTCCATCATGATGTATGTGTTTCATCCATTCCGTACATCTATTTTTCTATGTCATTTTATGAAATGATACCAAAAATAAGGTATATCCAAATCTCAAGTGGACCACATTACAGAAAATAATGTTGAATGAATATCGGCTATTAAAAAACTTTTTGGGGCCATAAAAATTGTGGATCAAGCTGATCTTTATTTTTTTCCCTTCATATGGGTCTGTATCACCTAATCAACAAAATGGATGTCAAAAAAATAGTACAGTGGGCCTTAGAAAGATTTTAATGGAGGGTATCTAATTACTATTGTTTTTTTGTGGTATGTTCCACCTTAGACTTATATTTCTATCATTTTGTTTTAAAGATAAAACCTTAAAATGATATGTAAAAATGGATGAACAGAACGGATGAAGAACATAAACCATGGTGGGCCCATAAAGCACCGACCACCAATAATGGGGCTGGTGGCGGGCGGAGTAGCCAATCCGTCCCAATATGCAAGCGGACTGGCTACTCTCCCTCCCACCGGCCCATGGCTAATGGTCGGTGCTCTGTGGGCTCCATCTTGATGTATTTGTTTCATCCATTCCGTACGTCTATTTTTCTATGTCATTTTATGGTATGAGACCAAAAATGAGATATATCCAAATCCTAAGTGGACCACATTACAGAAAACAGTGTTGAATGAACATTGACCATTAAAAACTTTTTACGGGCCATAAAAGTTTTGGATCAAGCTGATCTTTATTTTTTCCCTTCATCTGGGTCTTTATGACCTAATCAACAAATTGGATGTCAAATAAACGGTACAGTGGCCCTTAGGAGGATTTTAATGGTGGGTATCCAATCACTATTGTTTTCCTTTGGTGTGTTCCACTTGAGACTTATATTCCTATCATTTTTATTTTTTTTGGATAAAACCTTAAAATGGATGAAGCACATATATCATGGTGGGGTCTACAAAGCATCGACCACCAGCCATGGGGCTGGTGGCAGGGGGAGTAGCCAATTCGTTTTCGGATCAGGAATGGACTGGCTACTCCCCATGCCACCAGCTAATGACTGATGGTTGGTACTCCATGGGATCCATAATGATGTATGTGTTTCATCCATTCTATACATCTATTTTTTTATGTCATTTTATGGCATAAGACCAAAAAATGAGGTATATCCAAATCTTAAGTGGACCAAATTATAGAAAATAGTGTTGAATGAACATCAACCATGAAAAACTTTTTGGAGGCCATAAAAGTTTTGGATCAAGCTGATCTTTATTATTTTTTTTTCCTTCATCTGGGTCTTTATGACCTAATCAACAGATTGAACGTCAAATAAACAGTACAGTGGGCCTGAGGAGGATTTTAATGGTGGGTATCCAATCACTATTGTTTTCCCGTGGTGTGTTCCACTTGAGACTTATATTCCTATAATTTTTATTTTATTGGATAAAACCTTAAAATGATATGTAAAAATGGATGAACAGAATGGATGAAGCACATATATCATGGTGGGGCCCACAGAGCACCGACCACCGGCCACGGGGATCCAATGGCTACACCCCCAGCCACTAGCGAATGGCTGATGGTCGGCGCTCTGTGGGATCCATAATGATGTATGTGTTTCATCCATTCTGTACATTTAATTTTTTATGTCATTTCATGGTATGAGATAAAAAAATTGAGGTATATCCAAATCTCAAGTGGAGCAAATTACAGAAAACGAATGAACATCAACAATTAAAAACTATTTGGGAGCCATAAAAGTTTTGGATCAAGCTGATCTTATTATTATTATTTTTTTTCCCCTTCATTTGGGTCTTTATGACCTAATCAACAGATTGGATGTCAAACAAACAGTACAGTGAGCCTTAGGAGGATTTTAATGGTGGGTATCCAATCACTATTGTTTTCCTGTGGTCTGTTCCACTTGAGACTTATATTCCTATCATTTTTTTGAATAAAACCTTAAAATGATCTGTAAAAATGGATGAATGGAATGGATGAAGCACATACATCATGGTGGGGCCCACAGAGCACCAACCACCAGCCACAGGGCTAGTAGCGGGGGAGTAGCCGTTTAGCCAATGGCAGATGGTCGGTGCTCTGTGGGCTCCTTCATGATGTATGTGTTTCATCCATTCCATATATCTATTTTTCTATGTCATTTTATGGCATGAGACCAAAAATGAGGTATATCCAAATCTCAAGTGGACCACATTACAAAAAACAGTGTTGAATGAACATCGACCATTAAAAGCTTTTTGGGGGTCATAAAAGTTTTGGATCAAGCTGATCTTTATTTTTTTCCCTACATCTGGGTCTTTATGGCCTAATCAACGGATTGGATGTCAAATAAACAGTACAATAGGCCTTAGGAGGATTTTAATGGTGGGTATCCAATCATTATTGTTTTCCTCTCGTGTATTTCACTTGAGACTTATATTCCTATTATATTTTTGGATAAATCCTTAAAATGATCCGTAAAAAGGACGAACGGAATGGATTAAGCACATACATCATGGAGGGGCCCATAGGGCACCGACCACCAGCCACGGGCTGGTGGGGAGTAGTCAATCCATTCCCACCCGATCCAAGATTCTTGACACGTGTCATTATCTGATAGGCCCAAATAGTAACAACGGTGATAATGAAGGAAAATAATGCAAGAAAATAATGCAACGTGCCAACGACCATCTTTGGTCTTATTATCATTATTGTTGGGGTCGTTGTTGACATTGTTGTCCTGACTCAAGAGGTTTCTTGGGTCCACGTGTAGTCACGACATTGAAACATGGCACACGTGTGAGACAGATGATTTCTCCTCAGGTGGGCCACGATGGACAAAGCAAATGGACGGTTAGAACAGCTTCTCATAGCCATCCATTTGCTTTGTCGATTGTGGCCCACAAGGATGAGTAATAACTGCCTAATTTTTGTGGCAGAGGAGCTGAAAGACATGATCTCTCATACGTGTGACTATTTGGCACGTGTTCTTGCGTGTAAAGTGAGGGGTGGATTAGGTGCGGCTCTTACCGTGGGGCCCAACTTGTATATGTGTTCTATATCCACACCGTCCATCCATTTTGTCATGTCATTTTATGGCATCAGCCCTGAAAACGAAGCAGATATAAATCTCAGGTGGACCATACCATAGAAGATAGTGGTGAATGACCATTAAAAACTTCTTGTGGGTCACAAAAGTTTTTGATCAAGGTGATATTTGTTATTTTCTTTCATCCATGTTTATGTGACCTTATCAACCGGTTGGATGACACATAAACATTACAGTGGATGGACAGGGCTTGCATTTCATCAAACACATTTAAGAGATGTGGCCAAAACAAAAAAAAAAAAAAAAAGAAGAGATGTGGCCAAAAGTCCCAGGAAGGTGGGCCGTGTAGAATCCTCGTACTATCAAGAACAAGTTGCAACAACGTAGGACAGTGCATTTGTTTTTTGGATGGATTCAAACAAATGCTATTGTAAACCATCCCTGTTGTATTGCTAACCGTTGGATCTGATGCCACATTGAGTGATCCAGACTGTTGATATGACAATCTATGATGGGGAAGGTCTCTGTCTCAAGAAACTTCGAGATCAGAAAATCTTAGACTTTTGAAACAATGGCCCACAAAGAAGCTGCTATGTAGACGGTTCATATTTAATGGAAAAAAGTCAATTAATCAAAGTTCTACAGTATTTCATTCAGAGAGTTTCATCATTAGGCATCCATCATCCACGATGGGTCCCATCTTATAAACGGTTTGGATCACCGAATATGAACCCAGAACAGCGGATATAGTCAGGGTGCGGACGTATTGTATTGCAATACGCTTGCATGTATTGTAGCAAACCTTACGCCTGTATGTATTGGGTACTACCTTGTCTGTTCCGAACTCGGCACAGGTTGGGGCTCTGAGTGGTCACTGTGATATTTTCGTTTCATCCACACAGTCCATCCATTTTTACATATCATTTTAGGTTAATTCCCAAAAATAAGACATATCAAAGACTCAGGTGGACCACACAGTTAGAAATAAATTTTCTACCATTGAAAACTTCTTCGGGGCTGTAGAAGTTTTGGATCAGGTTGATATTTCTGTTTTCCCTTCATTCAGATTTTTCTGACCTTATGAAAGGTCGGATGGCAAATAAACATCTAGGTGGGCCCTAGAAAATTTTCAACAGTAGGTGCTATTATCACCACTGATTCCTAAGGTGTGGTCCAATTGAGCCTTTAATCTCTCTCATTGTTTGGAGTCCACAGTAAAATAATATGCAAAAATGGATAGACGGTGTGGATAAAATCTATATATCACGGTCGGCTCTCAACGCTTCTGTATGTGCCGTGCTCGGGACAGACGGCCTAGACGGGTGTAATCTGCGGGCGTCGTTGTTTGCCATGTGCAGATAAGAGATTCCGAGTAGAATAGAATATTTTCACATTGTGTGGCTGAACAAGACTGCCACTCGTTTTTCAACACGTGGCAGACTTTTACGAGATCTAAACGGATCGCCAGTTAGGCCATTCCATAGATGGGCCACATCTGAAAACTGACATTAGTGTGATTGTGATCCTGTACTTGATGAATGGTTTGGATCTCTCTCCTGTGCCACGTGTGCCTAAACATTATGCATTTGGATACGTGGGAAAGGACACATGGCACGATTTGATTGGCAAGCATGCCGGTCCATGCAAATCACGTTTGGGTGCGAACCTGACATTGGGGTCTACCTTGATGCATGCGTTGTGAATCCAAGCCGTCCATCCGTATTACTAGCTTATGTTAGAGCATGATCCAAACTACGAATCAATTACAAATCTAAGGTGGACCACGCAGTTGGGATTGAATTGTCACCGTTAAAAGCTTCATGAGGCCCTCAAAAGTTTAGATCAACTTCTATATAATCTTATCTACAGTTTGGATGGCAGATAAACGTTCTAGTAGACCTTAGAAAATTTTAATGTGTGGTCCACAATCACTGTAGGGCTTGCCAATATCGGAAACGGATTGGCTACTCCCCCTGCCATCAGCCAATGGCTGATGGTCGGTGCTCTGTGGGTCACACCATGATGTATGTGTTTCATCCATTCCATCCATCTGTTTTTACAGATCATTTTACGGTATAATTCCAAAAATAAGATATATTCAAGTCTCAAGTGGACCACATTACAGGAAACAGTATTGAATGAGGGTCAACCATTAAAAACATTTTGGGGGCCATAAAGTTTTGGATCAAGCTGATATTTGTTTTTTCTCTTCATCTGGGCCTGTATGATCTAATCAACAGATTGGATGTAAAATAAATAGTACAGTGGGCCTTAGAAGGATTTAAATGATGGATATCCAATCACTATTGTGTTCCTGTGGTGTGGTCCAATTGAGATTTATATCCCTCTCATTTTTGAATAAAGCCCTAAAATGATATTTAAAAATGGATGAACGGAATGGATGAAATACATACATCATAGTAGGGCCCACAGAGCACCGACCATCAGCCACGGGGCTGGTGTCAGGGGTAGTAGCCAATCCGTTTCCCCAAATATCAGTCCACTCCACGAGTCCGTTGAATCGCATGTGTATGAGAAAATAGACGGTGGTCCATATTCCGGTGGCCTATCTGATGAATGGATATGAGAAATTTGGGACTGTGGACCCCACCTTTTATCCAGCTGTTTTTATGAAATAATACAAACTTTCTTTCGCAACTTAGACCTCCACGTGCGGACAGCGAATTTGAGGACGAAAATACCCCTCCTTTCACGGAAACGGATTGGGTACTCCCCCCGCCACCGGCCAATGGTGGATGGTCGGTGGTATGTGGGCCCCACCCTGATGTATGATTTTCATCCATGCCGTTCATATACTTTTCCAGATCATTTTATGGTATGATACCAAAAATGAGATATATCCAAATCTCAAGTGTACCACACATTACACGAAACAGTGTTGAATGAGCGTTGACCATTAAAAACTTTTTGGGGGCCCACTGTGATGTTTGTGAGAAATCCTCCCCGTTTAAGTTCATTCATATGTTCACAAAGACCTGGATTAAGAAGAAAAACAAATTTCATAATGATCCAAAACTTCTGTTACCCCTAAAAGGGTTTCAATGGTAGACATTCAATTCCCCACTGCCTTTTACAGTGTGGTCCACTTAATAGTTAGATCTATCTTATTTTTTGTCTCAAGCCTTAATATGAGTTTTACAAATAGATGGACGGTTTGGATATAACACATACCTCATAAAAGGACCCACAAAAAGTAGTGGGGATTACAACAGGAAAAAAGAAGAAGAAGTCGGGAACTTATGGCTACGGATTATAACTGTAGCCATAACCGCAGCCCATGCTTTTTGGATATGTCCTTTGCTATATATCGAAGGTCTTTCGATATGATCGAATCTAAAGGTTATAAGTTAAGCTTATAGGTTTAGGTTTAGGTTATAGGTTATAGGTCATAACTTTGGGAATTGAGAATAGGTTAAGGTTTAGGTTTAGGAAATCGGGTTCGAGTTCGGGATCAGGTTTAGGCTTGGGTTTTCATGTTTAGGTTTAGGTTTAGGTTAGGAAGTTGAGATTGGGATTTGGTGTAGGTTTAGGGATTTGAGAATAGGTTAAGGTTTAGGTTTAGGAAATTGGGTTCGGGTTCGGGATCGGGTTTAGAA
The DNA here is from genome assembly GCA_021015155.1 of Magnolia officinalis. Taxonomy (NCBI): domain Eukaryota; kingdom Viridiplantae; phylum Streptophyta; class Magnoliopsida; order Magnoliales; family Magnoliaceae; genus Magnolia; species Magnolia officinalis. The sequence continues at coordinate 63,333,174 of JAJHSJ010000012.1, forward strand.
GTTTAGGTTTAGGTTTAGCTTGGGGAGTTGAGATTGGGATTAGGTTTAGGTTGGGGAGTTGAGATTAGGATTAGGTTTAGGTTTAAGGATTTGAGAATACATTTAGGTTTTAGGTTTAAGTTTAGGTTTTAGCTTATAGGTTTAGGTTATAGGTTTATATTTTGGCTTTAGGTTTAGGTTAAGGTTATAGGTTTAGGTTATAGGTTAAGGTTTTAGGTTTAGGTTCGGTTTAGGTTTAAGTTATAGGTTATAGCTTTGGGAATTGAGAATAGGTTAAGGTTTAGGTTTAGGAAACTGGGTTCGGGTTCGAGATCGGGTTTAGGTTTGGGTTTTCAAGTTTAGGTTGGTTTAGGTTAGGGAGTTGAGATTAGGATTTGGTGTAGGTTTAGGTTTAGGGATTGAGAATACATTTAGGTTTTAGGTTTTAGTTTAGGTTTTACTTATAGGTTTAGGTTATAGTTTTGGTTTTGGTTTTAGGTTTAGGTATAGGTTCAGGTTAGGTTTAGGTTTCGGTTCTAGGTTATAGCTTGAGAATGAGAGAGGTTAAGTTTCGGTTTATGAACTGGGTTTGGATGGATGAATGGAATGGATGAAGCTCATACATCATGGTGGGGCCCACAGAGCACCGACCACCAGCCACAGGGCTGGTGGCAGGGGAGTAGCCGTTCAGCCAATGGCTGATGGTCGGTGCTCTGTGGGCTCCTTCATGATGTATGTGTTTCATCCATTCCATACATCTATTTTTCTATGTCATTTTATGGCATGAGACTAAAAATGAGGTATATCCAAATCTCAAGTGGACCACATTACAAAAACAGTGTTGAATGAACATCAACCATTAAAAACTTTTTGGGAGTCATAAAAGTTTTGGATCAAGCTGATCTTTATTTTTTGTTCCCTACATCTGGGTCTTTATGACCTAATCAACCGATTGGATGTCAAATAAACAGTACAATAAGCATTAGGAGGATTTTAATAGTGGGTATCCAATCATTATTGTTTTCCTCCGGTGTGTTCCACTTGAGACTTATATTCCTATTATTTTTTTGGATAAATCCTTAAAATGATTCATGAAAATGGATGAACGGAATGGATGAAGCACATACATCATGGTGGGGCCCATAGAGCACCGACTAGAGTAATCAATCCGTTCCCACCTGATCCAAGATTCTTGACACGTGTCATTATCTGGTAGGCCGAGATAGTAACAACGGTGATAATTGAAGGAAAATAATGCAACGTGCCAACGGCCATCTTTGGCCTTATTATCATTATTGTTGGGGTCGTTGTTGACATTGCTGTCCTGACTCGTGAGGTTTCTTGGGTCCACACGACATTAAAACATGGCACACGTATGAGACAGATGATTTCTCCTCAGGTGGGCCACAATGGACAAAGCAAATGGACGGTTAGAACAGCTTCTCATAGCCATCCATTTGCTTTGTCCATTGTGGCCCACAAGGATGAGTAATAACTGCCTAATTTTTGAGGCAGAGGAGCTGAACACTGGCCCACTTGGCTGAAAGACATGATCTCTCATACGTGTGACTATTTGGCACGTGCTCTTGCGTGTGAAGTGAGGGGTGGATTAGGTGCGGCTCTTACCGTGGGGCCCACCTTGTATATGTGTTCTATATCCACACCGTCCATCCGATTTTTCATATCATTTTATGGCATCAGCCCTGAAAACGAAGCAGATCTAAATCTCAGGTGGACCATACCATAGAAGACAGTAGTGAATGACCATTAAAAACTTCTTGTGAGTCACAAAAGTTTTTGATCAAGGTGATATTTGTTATTTTCTTTCATCCATGTTTATGTGACCTTATCAACCGGTTGGATGACACATAAACATTACAGTGGATGGACAGGGCTTGCATGTCATCAAACACATTTAAGAGATGTGGCCAAAACAAAAAAAAAATAAAAAAAAAAGAAGAGATGTGGCCAAAAGTCCCAGGAAGGTGAGCCATGTAGAATCCTTGTACTATCAAGAACAAGTTGCAACAACGTAGGACAGTGCATTTGTTTTTTGGATGGATTCAAACAAATGCTATTGTAAACCATCCCTGTTGTATTGCTAACCGTTGGATCTGATGCCACATTGAGTGATCCAGACTGTTGATATGACAATCTATGATGGGGAAGGTGTCTGTCTCAAGAAACTTCGAGATCAGAAAATCCAAGACTTTTGAAACAATGGCCCACAAAGAAGCTGCTATGTAGACGGTTCATATTTGATGGAAAAAAGTGAATTAATCAAAGTTCTACAGTATTTCATTCAGAGAGTTTCATCATTAGGCATCCATCATCCACTATGGGTCCCATCTTATAAACGGTTTGGATCACCGAATATGAGCCCAGAACAGCGGATTTAGTCAGGGTGCGGACGTATTGTATTGCAATACGCTTGCATGTATTGTAGCAACCTTACGCCTGTATGTATTGGGTACTACCTTGTCTGTTCCGAGCTCGGCACAGGTAGGGGCTCTGAGTGGTCACTGTGATATTTTCGTTTCATCCACACAGTCCATCCATTTTTACATATCATTTTAGATTAATTCCCAAAAATAAGACATATTAAAGACTCGGGTGGACCACACAGTTAGAAATAAATTTTCTACCATTGAAAACTTCTTCGGGGCTGTAGAAGTTTTGGATCAGGTTGATATTTCTGTTTTCCCTTCATTCAGAATTTTCTGACCTTATGAAAGGTCGGATGGCAAATAAACATCTAGGTGGGCCCTAGAAAATTTTCAACAGTAGGTGCTATTATCACCACTGATTCATAAGGTGTGGTCCAATTGAGCCTTTAATCTCTCTCATTGTTTGGGGTCCACAGTAAAATAATATGCAAAAATGGATAGACGGTGTGGATAAAATCTATATATCACGGTCGGCTCTCAACGCTTCTGTATGTGCCGTGCTCGGAACAGACGGCCTAGACGGGTGTAATCTGCGGGCGTCGTTGTTGGCCATGTGCAGATAAGAGATTCCGAGTAGAATAGAATATTTTCACATTGTGTGGCTGAGCAAGACAGCCACTCGTTTTTCAACACGTGGCAGACTTTTACGAGATCTAAACGGATCGCCAGTTAGGCCATTCCATAGATGGGCCACATCTGAAAACTGACATTAGTGTGATTGTGATCCGTGTGATTTTCAGGTTTCTAGATAATCTAAGGTATCCTGTACTTGATGAATGGTTTGGATCTCTCTCCTGTGCCACGTGTGCCTAAACATTATGCATTTGGATACGTGGGAAAGGACACATGGCACGATTTGATTGGCAAGCATGCCGGTCCATGCAAATCACGTTCGGGTGCGAACCTGACATTGGGGTCTACCTTGATGTATGCGTTGTGAATCCAAGCCGTCCATCCGTTTTACTAGCTAATGTTAGAGCATGATCCAAACTACGAATCAATTACAAATCTAAGGTGGACCACGCAGTTGGGATTGAATTGTCACCGTTAAAAGCTTCATGAGGCCCTCAAAAGTTTAGATTAACTTCTATATAATCTTATCTACAGTTTGGATGGCAGATAAACGTTCTAGTAGACCTTAGAAAATTTTAATGTGTGGTCCACAATCACTGTAGGGCTTGCCAATATCGGAAACGGATTGGCTACTCCCCCTGCCATCAGCCAATGGCTGATGGTCGGTGCTCTGTGGGTCACACCATGATGTATGTGTTTCATCCATTCCATCCATCTGTTTTTACAGATCATTTTACGGTATAATTCCAAAAATAAGATATATTCAAGTCTCAAGTGGACCACATTACAGGAAACAGTATTGAATGAGGGTCAACCATTAAAAACATTTTGGGGGCCATAAAAGTTTTGGATCAAGCTGATATTTGTTTTTTCTCTTCATCTGGGCCTGTATGACCTAATCAACAGATTGGATGTAAAATAAATAGTACAGTGGGCCTTAGAACGATTTAAATGATGGATATCCAATCACTACTGTGTTCCTGTGGTGTGATCCAATTGAGATTTATATCCCTCTCATTTTTGGGATAAAGCCCTAAAATGATATTTAAAAATGGATGAACGGAATAGATGAAATACATACATCATAGTAGGGCCCACAGAGCACCGACCACCAGCCATGGGGCTGGTGTCAGGGGGAGTAGCCAATCCGTTTCCCCAAATATCAGTCCACTCCACGAGTCCGTTGAATCTCATGTGTATGAGAAAATAGACGGTGGTCCATATTCCGGTGGCCATGAATGGATATGAGAAATTTGGGACTGTGGACCCCACCTTTTATCCAGCTGTTTTTATGAAATAATACAAACTTTCTTTCGCAACTTAGACCTCCACTTGCGGACAGCGAATTTGAGGACCAAAATACCCCTCCTTTCACGGAAACGGATTGGGTACTCCCCCTGCCACCGGCCAATGGTGGATGGTCGGTGGTATGTGGGGCCCACCATGATGTATGATTTTCATCTATGCCGTTCATATATTTTTCTAGATCATTTTATGGTATGATACCAAAAATGAGATATATCCAAATCTCAAGTGTACCACACATTACACGAAATAGTGTTGAATGAACGTTGACCATTAAAAACTTTTTGGGGGCCCACTGTGATGTTTGTGAGAAATCCTCCCCGTCTAAGTTCATTCATATGTTCACAAAGACCTGGATTAAGAAGAAAAACAAATTTCATAATGATCCAAAACTTCTGTAACCCCTAAAAGGGTTTCAATGGTAGACATTCAATTCCCCACTGCCTTTTACAATGTGGTCCACTTAATAGTTAGATCTATCATTTTTTTGTCTCAAGCCTTTATATGAGTTTTCCAAATAGATGGACGGTTTGGATATAACACATACCTCATAAAAGGACCCACAAAAAGCAGTGGGGATTACAACAGGAAAAAAGAAGAAGTCAGGAACCTATGGCTACGGATTATAACTGTAGCCATAACCGCAGCCCATGCTTTTTGGATATGTCCTTTGCTATGTATCGAAGGTCTTTCGATATGATCGAAAAAGGTCCAGAACTGTCTAGCGAGTTTGCCTTAAAAATTTTGGAATTTTCGACACAGATATAGCTACAGATTATAGCCGTAGCGATAACTGTAGTCGTTAAAGTCTTGCAGTTGATGCCAGATCGGCTACGGTACCTATTGCTACGGTTATAATCCATAGCCATAGGTCTTATTCGACATTAGTTATCGATACTATCTCGATATTATTGATGACTTATGCTCGATACTATCGAGCATATCTCGATAATATCGACAATTCATCCATTTTTCGAGTTTTGTTGCTAGACAATTTGACATTCATCTTCGATATTATCGAGTTATAGTCGATATTAACGATAATCTATGGCTACGGTTATAATCCGTAGCCATAGGTCTGCGGTCATTTTCTCCTCGCTTTTCCCCATAAGTACTATTACTTTATCAACTTTCTTCTTCACACCTGATGCAAAAATAAATAAATAAATAAATTTAAAAAAAAAGAAGAAAAAAAGAAACAAAGCATTAGGACACCATAGAGAATGTACCCTTAAAAGGCAATGTTTTGCTCGTCTGAGCTTCATGGGCAACATCTTCCTACAACATAAGAAGACTCAAATTATGAAAGGAGCAAGTATCAACAGGATTTTTGTCCTATTCCAGAATAGGATGTGTTATAGACAGATGTCTTAAATCTGTTTGGTGGTCTGTCGATGATATCGACAAGACCGTCAATGATATCGAGACTGTCATCGACAGGGTCTCGATGCCATCGATAATTCACAGTATTTTTCACCCCTGGTTGCTGGACAGTTTTGGTCCTGTTTCGATATCATCGAAGGACCGTCGATGATATCGAAGTTGTCATCGAGAGGCCTTCGATGACATCGAAGAGTTCCGCAAATGCGATTGCGGAAACGCAGATTTTGCGGATTTTGTTTCCTATTCCGAGTTTGCTTCTTTCTATACTTATATAAAGGGGTGTATGCGGGATTAGGATACATGCTAAGGCTTTATAAAGTAGTTCCAAGGGTTCCTAAAAGGTTTTTTAGGGTTTCTAAAGGGTGTAGCAAGGGTGAGATTCGAGGGTGATTCCGCAGGCCAAAATCCCCAACAAGTGGTATCAAAGCAATCGGTTGGGGCACAAATCTGAATCTGCAGGATTAGTAATAATGGCGAGCGCCAGGTATAAGATTGAGAAGTACTCAGGGAAAAATAATTTTGAGTTATGGAAGATCAAGATGATGAGTTCCTTAATCAAGCAAGCGAAGATGGTGCTCTTGAGGAGCGAAAGTCTATTATGACTGATGGTGATTGGAATACTCTTGATAAGAAGGCTTTATCGTCGATCCGTTTATGTCTCATGGATGAGGTTCTCTACAACGTCATGAGGGAGAAAACTGCGGCTAAGTTATGGGCAAAGTTAGAGGATTCTATGCGAAGAAATCCTTGGAAAATCGCCTACACTTGAAGCGACAGTGATATAACTTCAAGATGACAGAGGGTGGAGATTTGGAGACTCACATCAGTAGCTTTAATAAATTGGTTTGCAAATTGCTGGATATGGAGGAAGTGATGAAAGGTGAAGAACATGCATGTATGTTGCTGAATTCTCTCTCGGCGTCTTTTGAGGCATTTAAGGACACTATGTGCAGCACGAACAAAACCCTGAGTGTCGATACCGTTATCTCGGCTCTTCAAGGGAAGGCTATGAGACAACTAAACAGCGACATGGGGACATCTTCTGATGCACTGTTTACAGTAGGTAGTAATTCTGGACAAGGTATAGGTTCTTTAGGTTCTAGATCCAAATCCAAGGGCAAGGGCAAAGGAAAGGTAAAGTGCTGGAATTGTGGGAAGGAAGGACATGTGAAGAAGGATTGTGAAAATCCTAAAACAAAGAGGGAAGATTCTAAGGCTTCATACAGGGAGGCCAATGTTGCCACGTCAGATGGATCGAGTGGATGTGATGGTGATGTTTTATCTGTGTCTTCGCTCAGACGGTCATATGATGATCGGAAGGACGAGTGGATGCTAGACACAGGGGCATCTTTTCACATAACTCCTCATTGGAGTTGGTTCGTCAGCTACAGGGAGTGCGATGGTGGACAGGTATTTATGGGCAATGGCTTTGCCTGTAATGTTGTGGCTATTGGTACGGTGCGCATTAGGATGTTTGATGGGGTGAAGCGTACCTTGACTAATGTCAGGCACGTTCCTGATTTGAAGCAGAAGCTGATTTCTCTTGGTGTGCTTGAGGTAAAAGGATGCAAGTACACAGGTATTGATAGTGTTCTTAAGGTATCTAAGGGGGTACGGGTAATCATGAAAGCGCAACGACTCGACAAATTGTACAGGTTGATCGGGAGCACTTCAAAAGGTGGAGCTGTAGTGGATGTAGCGGATTCCACCTCTTCACGTGTGTGGCATGTTGGGCATGGCCACATAAGCGGGCAGGGCAGGAAGGCTGAGACGTGCGGACAGGGATACAGAGCAAGTGGAGCAGCACCTGTGAGAAGAATCACACGGCATGATAGCTGGATATCGGCGAGGTACATGGATGACTCCAATATCACAGGGGATTCATCTTCTATTCAGATGGCTCTAGGTGAGCCTGATGCTGAGAAGTGAAAGATGATTATGAGTGATATGATGGATTCGTTGTACCAGACCGACATATGGGAGCTGGTGGAGCTTCTAGTGGGCCAAAGAGCTGTTGGATGTAGGTAGATCTTCAGGAGGATACAACATAGATACAGGGCGAGGTTGGTAGCGAAGGGTTATGCTCAGAGAGAAGGGATCGGCTTCTCAGAGATATTCGCGTCGACAGTATAGCAGGTGTCTATTAGATCCGTGATTGGTGTTGGTTAGCCAATGTGGTCTTGAGCTGGAAGGATAGATGTGGAGTCTACACTTCTGCAAGGGAAAGTGAAGAGCAGATCTACATGAAGCAATCAGAGCGGTTCGAAGTTAAAGGGGCTGAGAAAAGACTTTGCAGGAGGTCGTGGTTCAACCTGTCGCCTAGGCAGTGGTTTGATTCCTTCATGGTAAGTCAGGAATTGATGACATGTAGATCGCCAATTATGACATGTCTGAAATCAATGTACTGAAGACTCGGTTAAGTGGGACATTCAGGATGAAGGATCGGGGGGCTGCAAAGATGGTTCTCGGTGTTGAGACTGAAAGAGGAGTAGGCTTTGGTAATCACAGGAAGAATACCTTGTGTGTAGGTATTGATCAAGGATGTGATGGGTCAGGTAAAGCCGGAGAGCGTTCCCTATGCGTCTCTCCTCAAGTTTTCCTCAGGACATGTCCCAAAACAGATGAGGAAAAGCAGGATATCTCATGAGCCTTATTCGAATGTGGTTGGCAGTGTATGTCATGGTCTGGATTAGACCGGTTATTTCACAGGCTATCGTGTTGTGAGCAAGTACCCCGGCAAGCAATATTGGGTAGCGGTGAGATGGTAAGAAGACTACGTCTTTTTCTTTTGGGAAGACAGGAGCAAAGGTGGTTGAGCATGTGGATTTAGATCCGACAGACATGATCCACAAGAATGTTCCTGTAGAGAAGTTCAAGTTCTGTGTAACTTTTCTAGGCTTGGCGATGGTGTAAAAGGAAGACGGAGTGTGCACGAGAAGCTATGATGTGATGAAGAGATAAGAGGAGGACAAAAAGCTACACGGATGAGGATTGAAGACATGGTGGAGATTGTTAAAGACAGATGTCTTAAATCTGTCTGGTGGTCTGTCGATGATATCGACAGGACCGTCGATGATATCGAGACTGTCATCGACAGGGTCTCGATGCCATCAATAATTCACAGTATTTTTCACCCCTGGTCGCTAGACAATTTTGGTCCTGTTTCGATATCATCGAAGGACCGTCGATGATATCGAAGCTGTCATCGAGAGACCTTCGATGACATCGAAGAGTTCTGCAGATGCGATTGCGGAAACGCAGATTTTGCGAATTTTGTTTCCTATTCCGAGTCTGCTTCTTTCAATACTTATATAAAGGGGTGTATGCGGAATTAGGATGTATGTTAAGGCTTTATAAAGTAGTTCCAAGGGTTCTTAAAAGGTTTTTTAGGATTTCTAAAGGGTGTAGCAAGGGTGAGATTCGAGGTTGTTCGAATCGGGTAAGTCTTCTCTCTTTGTAATTTTATTTTCATAGTGAAGATCTGTCGCTTTGTGCCGTAGTTTTTTCCCACAAGGGTTTTCCACGTTAAATCTGTGTTCTCTTGTGTGTGCTTGGTGTCATTGGATTGCTATCCTAGATCTAGATCTGTGTGATTCCGCAGGCCAAAATCTCCAACAGGATGGTGCAGTGATGAGAATGCAATCAGACCAATATTTGAATTACAATATAATATATTTTATAATATAACTCATGTAATCTGAAGTCTGGCTCAGTTTCTAACTTCCATCTGCCTAGCTTCAATAAATGCCCAATGTGATGAATGTTGCTTTGGTTGCTTTAGTAGTTCACATGGTTGGAGTTGGTTATAAAGAGTGCTTCATGTAGAAACCTCTGCCATGCACTTCCTAAAAGCCAACCCAAATTCTTAGGAGAAGACTAAGATAATAATGGCGATGATGATGCATTTGTAAATTCATACACATATACAAACATACATACTTATAGAAATATATAGATATGCATATGCACATATAGATACAGATACAAGCATGTGGTTTTGATTGTATATGGCGATCACACAATGCTATTCTTGAAATTATGGAAAAGTCCATCTTTTTCATAGCCAACAATCATGGCCACCTAAGACTTATCACTTGCCATGAAAGAGAAAAAGCCCTCAATTTATTTTTAAAATTGCAACAAACCCAAGACATCATTTCAATAGCAATAGTGTAGGATATGATGTAAAGTAAAAACCCACTACACCTTGTGAATCAATGTAATTTCAAAATAAAATTACGCATGCATATGGGACTGATTTAGATAGTGGACTCAATCCAATTCCAAACAACATATTCCATGCAATTCCATTGTAAAATTCTTTTAAAAAATGGATGAACATGTTTGATAACAAACAAACATCATTGTTGGGCCTAATATGGTTTCAACGGTGGAAATCATTATGCCCACTATTTCCCGTGGTATGATCCACTTGATCTTTTGATATGCTTCAATTTGGGGCTCAACCCTTTAAATTAGATGGAAAAACGGATGGACGACGTGGATATACTACATACATTCAATGTGGGCCCAACTGAGTTTACTCAGTACGATGGGAGCGTACTGACTAACTCAGTACGCAATCCGATTACGCTTGCTACTCAGCGAGGCAAACTAGAAATTGAGCGGGGCAAACTAGAAATTGAGCGGGGCAAACATGAAATTGAGCGGGGCAAACTTGAATTTCAGCGGGACAAACATGAAATTGAGTGGGGCAAACATGAAATTCAGCGGGGCGAATTGGAAAATGAGTGGGACAAACTAGAAATTCAGCAGGGCAAACTGGAAAATGAGCGGGGCAAACATGAAATTAAGCAGGGCAAACTGGAAATTGAGCAGGGCAAACTAGAAATTGAGCAGGACAAACTGAAAATTTAGCGGGGCAAACTTGAAATTCAGCGGTTATATATATATATAAAACTAAAAATTCAGTGAGGGTAACATGAATTTCAATGAATTTGAAATGCAATTGAACTAGCCTAACATAAGTTGAAATTTTGAATTGAACTTCTCATGTTTGTAAGAAGAAACCAGGCATCAATTTACCATGGACTGTCTAATTGTCTGTACATATTCTTAAGGAACCAAGTATTCCTGCAAGAGAGACCAGCAACCAGAAAAGAAAATTGAAGAACATTGCACAGATTGAGCAGTTAACCACATGAACACACATTGAGCAGTTAACCACATTAAACATTTGCAGAAGATACGAAGTACACAGCTCAATAGAAGATCAGTTCATAAATTGAGCGGGGCAAACTAGAAATTCAGCAGGGCAAACTAGAAATTCAGCAGGGCAAACTTGAATTTCAGCGAGGGAAACTTGAATTTGAGCGGGGCAAACTTGAAATTCAGTGGGGCAAACTTGAATTTGAGCGGGGCAAACTAGAAATTCAGCGGGGGAAACTTGCATTTGAGCGGGGCAAACTACAAAATATTTTTCCAGTTGTGGACCCCACCTTTTATCCAGTTGTTTTTATGAAAGAATACAAACTTTGTTTTGCAACTTAGACCTGCTTGTACGGACAGCGAATTTGAGGACATAAATACCCCTCCTTTCACGAAAACGGATTGAGTACTCCCCCTGCCACCGGCCAATGGTGGATGGTCGGTGGTCTGTGGGCCCCACCATGATGTATGATTTTCATCCATGTCGTTCGTATATTTTTCCAGATCATTTTATGGTATGAGACCAAAAATGAGGTATATCCAAATCTCAAGTGTACCACATTACAGGAAACGGTGTTGAATGAGCGTTGACCATTAAAAACTTTTAAGGGGCCCACTGTGATTTTTGTGAGAAATCCTCCCCGTCTAAGTTCTTTCTTAGGGTCACAAAGACCTGGATGAAGGGGAAAAATAAATTTCATAATGATCCAAAACTTTTGTAACCCCTAAAAGGGTTTCAATGGTAGACGTTCAATTCCCCACTGCCTTTTACAGTGTGGTCCACTTGATAGTTAGATCTATCTTATTTTTCGTCTCAAGCCTTAATATGATCTCTCCAAATAGATGGATGGTTTAGATATAATACAGACCTCATGATGGGACCCACAAAATCAACACAGCAAAAAAAAAAAAACACAGACGGCCGCGGCACTGTCGCAATGGTGATGTGAAGATTGGATCCAAATTACTTGTCTTCCTTTTTTAGCAACCAACCAAGAAAAACATACCTAAATAAGACTTTTATTTCACTACTAAATTATGGAGGTGTCCCAAAAGAATATTTTATGGATCTTCTGAGGAATGCTTTGAATGATGCTCGAAATGTTCGTTCCAATAAGCACATTGCATTGAGAGGTATGTTTTCTACTTAAGACTTATTAGATGTGTTGTTGAAATCGAGATGAAATACACTTGTTCATCCACTTGTTCCAGCTGAATAACCTAAAAAATGTTCTTTGGGCAATTTGTTCTTTAAAAAAATATTTTTGACACCTTCTATGATAAATTTCACTAATTATTAGTCCTTACAATTGCAGCTGCATTGAATCACGGAGACATGGATGATTTTCTTGCGTTGAGAATGATTCTCTGTGGAATTCCTCTTGATGAACCGTATTTGAAAGCTCACTTGTCAGTGCTAATGAGTGAAGAATTGAAAAGTCTCAAGGGAGGAAGGCTTCATGCACAAGTCTTTGGAGAATGTTGTTGGAAATTCTAAATATGCACAAGTCTTTCTCAATATTATTGATTTTAGCACTTAATTTTTTTCATGTCATTCAATTGGTGGACATGAACATGTTATTTCATTAACAAGTACATGAGTTCCTCACTATATTAGTAAAATTTTAAGTTTCCTCGTATGTCTTAGCTAAAAAATGCCCAATTGTTCTTTTCTTAAGTGTATTATTTAGGAATCTTTTTTCTTTGAAATGATTTTCATAAGAATTGAGCCGGGCAAACTGGAAATTGAGCGGGGCAAGCATGAAATTGAGTGGGGCAAACTGGAAATTGAGTGGGGCAAGCATGAAATTGAGCGTGGCAAACTGGAAATTGAGCGAGGCAAGCATGAAATTGAGCGGGGCAAACTAGAAATTGAGTGGGGGAAACTTATGCGTAGGTCTACAGTCGTTACTCGAAATGAGTTATCGATATTATCTATCATGTCTCGATATTATCGATGACTTATGCTCAATATTATCGAACTATGGTCGATATTATCGATAATATAAGCTACGGTTATAATCCGTAGCCATAGGTCTACAGTCATTTTCTCATTCCTTTCCTATTATTTCTTTATCAACTTACTTCTTCACACCTAATGCAAAAATAAATAAATAAAAAAAGAAAAAGAGAGAGTTCCATACCCTTACTCTAATTTCTAAATATCAATAAAATGTCCATTATCTTCTTTTTTTAAAAAGGGCACATATACACATATGAAAACCACATTTTTTTTTTCAACTTTTGGATCCTTTCTATCTTCTCATGTTTGGACTTCAACTCTCAGAAAAATAATAATATATAAAAAAAAGATGTGAATGTACATTTACCTGGTTGGCAATTCAGTACTTGTCGAAATCATGACATTGCTAGAGATTAAGACATCTTTAAGAAACAAATACAATTAGGCAACTAAACCATACATCATACACTAGCTAATAGGACGTGCATGACCACATTAAACAAGCTTGAATTTAAAACATTAGTTATTGAAACAAAAATGAAAAACATAAAATGCACTTTTGTCTGCTCTTCAACTGCTTCCTTCTTTTCCATTCTCTTTTGCATTGGAATTGGGTTTCTTTTTGTGGTTGTGTAACGTCCCGTCCAACCAGCACAATGTCCTGGGGCGTCCACGTAGGTTTTGCCGCAAAATCGTTAATTCACAGTACTCGTGGTGGGGTACCATAAGTAAATTAAACCTAGGATTAGCCCATTAGACTAGACCTGTCTGGTTATGATCGGACCAAGTGCGGCCCGCCAAACTAGATGGCCTGTTTACACTTAATAACAGCCCGTGTGGACTACCCAACGACCGAGGAGGGTCAGAAATATCTGAAAGTTTAGGAAATCCTAGATTCACTAGGCTTGTGGTCCATCGCGGACTGCGGATCCAGTGGACACCCAGAATTGGGATCTGACACTTGCCAAATGCACCCCACCAATGCCAGATTGGAATCTGGCACTTGCATATAAAATCGAGATACTAGGCGTTCCAGCCGTCGGATTTCTTTCAAATTTACGGTGATGGTTTAATGTATTTTTCTACACCCGTCCACCAAATCTGGGACCCGATCGTGGAACGGTGACCGTTGATTGCAAATCGGACTAGTACGATCAAACCCCATATCCGATCGCTCACAAATTTTGCATGGCCCTTCATCAGGTCATGGAACACCTATCCTATAAGCTTCATGGCTAAGGGGCCACCAGAGCCACCCCAATCACCAAAATGGGCCCGTTGGGCCACTTAAAGATCGGAATCGTATGCTAAGACCCCATATCCGTTCATCCATTTGTTCCCAGATTTTATACGGCCCCTCGTCGGGCCATGAGACACCTACACACCAAATTTGGTGGCCAGAGGAGTGTTAGGGCCGCCCCAACACTAATAGGGAGTCCCATAAGGCTATTTTGGGAATTTGTGGAAGCTTGGGGCCAAAAGACCCAAGTCTAGGACATAAACCCTAGTTCTCTCATAACTCCCTCTTTACTACAACCACCAAAGAGAGAAAAAGGGAGAGCAAGAGAGAAATGAGAAGAAAGTGAGAGTGAAGTTGAGCTAGGGTGGACCCTAAATCAAGGTGGGGCCCTAGAGGATCAACCAGTCCAATTCCCTACCTCTCCTCAAAGGAGAAACTCTCCACCATAACCTCAACGATCGTCCGTGGGCCGTCTAAGTAAGATCCTTCACCCATTCTTCTTAGAAATCTATGTATTAGAAGGCTTGGCTTGGATTTCTCACATGCAAGGGCTTGTTTTAGGGATTCCGGCCGATCGACCTCAAAGCCCTCTTTCCTAGGACGTTTTTCCGATCTCCAACGATCCATAGGTGCGGACTATTGCTCTTAGGTGGCCTAGCACCAATTTTCGTATGTGTTTAATGATTGTGGTTGCTTGAATGCTATCTTTGGAGGATCTAGAGAAACCCTAGGACTTGTATGTTTGTTAGAATTGTATGTTTGGCTCGCATATGATGTTGTTCTTGCCTCTCACATGACTGTGTATGGACGATTATATGCTCATGCCTTGTTTAATTTTCTCATATGATGTGCCCTATAACATGTTTGATTCCTTGATTTTTGTGTATTTTGGTTCTAAGGGAGGTAGGAAGTGCTTAACTTCCTCACCAACCCACACCACACACACACCTTGTTCATGATATTATTATCTTTATATGTTAGTAGAAGTTTAGAATTTTATGTTGAGAAGCATGAGAACATGATGTTGTTTATGTTAGATGATGCATTGATAGTTGACATGTTATGGATCCCCTTCACCCTCTTGGGTTGGTCAGGAACATGATGAGAGACGACAGTCCCATCGGTAGGACTACACAAGGGCTAGATCCGTGGGTTTGGGTGGGCGTGTTCGGGTGGCTGTAATTCAACTACATGGGTCCCTTATCTCATGCTCGCCTGACTCGTGCGGTCTAGCCTACTGTCTGACCAACCTTGTTGTTAACCCTGTTTGCTCACCTATGTATGGAACCTGGAACACATTACAACCATTGTACCCCATTGATAACTAGATTGCAGCTGGTCCACAGTCTCATGAGCTGGGCATAGTGGAATGGGACACTGTCTCCGAGCTGTCGGCCTACGCTAGCGTACCACGCCTTCCCGTAGTGACCGCGAGCGATCCCTTTCTCTTGGCACTCCCCATGTGCTTGAAGTCGGGGATAAGGAACCCGACGGGATCACGGACCGCGGGGTCTCTGCCTCATGCGTTGATGGGGCCTTGGCCTCACAACCAGTTTAAGGCATTGATACTTGGGGTGCATCAGATTCCCCAACCTGCTGGATGAATGGACTTAACTAATAACTCGGCTAACACGATCGCATTACATCACACTAGGTAGGGTGGCGACTCGGAAGTCGAGGTCGATCTGAGGGAGTGTTGTCATATGCGATCGTTAGATGGAGTTGCTCGAGAGAGCGTTGTGGCAAGGGCATGCATCATATCATCCCGCATGCATACACATTTAATAAGAGTTGTTAGGTGTTGGTGATTGACTACTTTTCATTAAGTTCATATTATAATTGATGCCAGTTATAACTTAAGATTAATAGTACACACTGAGTTGATCCCTCACTCCCACTCTGGGACAGTGTTTTAAAACACCAACCAGACTTGTTCACAGATGCAGGTGACTCAGGGCTTGAGGAGCCTGGTGAGGCAAGCTTCGAGGAGGAGGACGAGCTGTCCTACTTCCAGTTGATGGACGGTCCTCCGCCAGCTTGAGATGCGGCATTGGATTGCGAGCAGTAGGCTCACCCTTATTCTTTTTGGACAGTATTTTTTTTTTTTTTTTTTTTTTTTTTTTTTTGCTTTTGTTGGGCAACGCCTTGTGCGACCCATTTATATTTTTGGACCTGTATATATGATGGATTTCTCTCTTTCAGTAGACTTGTGTGGTTGTGCTCCATGTTCCAGGAATTCCAGGCTGCGCGTTTAAACTTGATTAAACGCATTAATGAAAGTCGGTTATAAGTGATACTCGGGAACTAGGGAGTCGAGTGTATGCACGACCCCTGATTTCTAGGGCATTATAGGTTGTGTTTTTTCTGTTTTTCAATTTGGTTAGTTCTTTTTGTAGTTTTCTTCTTTCACTCAAAATGATTACTTCTTCCTCATGTTCTTTTTGGTTCTCTTTTGAATGATGTTTAAGGACTTTGGCACATTCTTCAATAGTGTTAAATGAACTAAATGAAGCGAAGGACTAGGGCAATCTTACTAGATTGAAGCTCCCATATGCACAAGGTATTACATTGCTTGCACACACTCCACACTAAAGTAGAATCGTGGATGACTTGAGCCACTTTATGTGGATAGGAGTTAGAACTCAAGTTTCCACAAGTATTTGATGTGGGATTAAACTCAATAAACATAAGAATAAAAGGTTAATAAAATGTTAATAAAAGGTTGAGTTTGTATTCTCAACACCAACTCCATTGAATCTTCTCTTAAAATAATAGGGAATAGTGCAACTCATTAACCATCGAGCCACCAAACCATCATGTGTGTGCAAAATACTCTCAAGACAAAGGGAAATATTGCACAATAACTAATTGAACTAACTTAGCTGAGTTTATGGGAATACACACACAATGACCTATGAAGGCAAAAGTGGAATACTACACAATAGGTGAGTGAACTACACCTTCAACAAATAACAAAGACCTAATAAAGGAAGAAGCGACCAACAGAGAAGGAAAACTCCACCTTCAACAAATAACAAAGACCACTTGGGTGTGTTGCATTTGTCGAGCAAACTAGAAATTGAGCGGGGCAAACATGAAATTGAGCGGGGCAAACATGAAATTCAGCGGGGCAAGCTAGAAATTTAGTGGGGGAAACATGAAATTTAGTGGGGGAAACATGAAATTGAGCGGGGCAAATATGAAATTGAGCGGGGTAAAATAGAAAATCAGCGGGGTAAACATGAAATTGAGCGGGACAAACTAGAAAATTAGCGGGGCAAACTGGAAATTGAGAGGGGCAAATTGAAAATTGAGCGGGGCAAACATAAAATTGAGCGGGGCAAACTGAAAACATCGGGGCAAACATGAAATTGAGCGGGGCAAACTTGAATTTCAGTGGGGCAAACTAGATAATTGAGCGGGGCAAACTAGATATTCAGCGGGGCAAATTGACGATTCAACGGGGGACATTAGAAAAACAGCGGGACAAACTGGAAATCGAGCGGGGCAAACTGGAAATTGAGCGGGGCAAACATGAAATTCAGCGAGGCAAACTAGAAATTGAGTGGGTCAAACTGAAAATTCATTGGGGCAAACATGAAATTGAGCAGGGTGAACTTGAAATTGAGCGGGGCAAACAAGAAATTGAGCGGGGCAAATATGAATTTTAGCGGGAGAAACATGAAATTCAACGGGGCAAACATGAATTTTAGCGGGAGAAACATGAAATTCAACGGGGCAAGCATGAATCTCAGCGGGGCAAACTAGAAATTCAGCGAGGCAAACTGCAAATTGAGCGGGGGAAACATGAAATTCAACGAGGCAAATATGAAATTCTGTAACATCCCGAAAAATCGAGGGTCGAGTAGTAACTTAACACTCGAGTTTCCAGAACATCACTTATGCAACATAGATAATGATGTTTGAATGTTGACTGTATTAGTGAAATGAACATGAGTGAGATTAAGCCAAAACAGAATATCATACTCTAGAGACAGTGAATTAGCAAGCGGAAGACTGTGATAGATATAAAAATATAAAAACTGTGGTGAGTCTCCAGAGTGTGATAACATTACCAGGTTAATAAAATTCAAGTACATTTCTAAAATATACCAAATGTGTAAGTGTAATGTCTTCTATTCCAAGTACCATAGCCCCGTCAATACAATACCAGGTCTTCATAGACCTGTCAGAGAGTTATATGTAGGAGAGCTCCTCCTCAACATCATAGTAGTTCGGTTCTGCTTCAAAAGCATCGCCATCACCTGAAACTCAACAAATCTGGTTGGTGTGTACAACACCGTCCCGTAACGTGGGAGTGAGTAGCTAACTCAGTGGAACAATAAAACATAGGTTAACATGTTATCGACTCAGTCAAGCAGTAATGATAAAGCAATACAATCAACCACTCCTAACTACTCTTATTAATACAAGTATGGATGCATTCATGATGTATGCCCTCACTGACATACTCCCTCATGCGACACCATCTCACGTTCGCGGCATGCTTTCATCCCTCAGTGCTCCACATCTTCCAGGCACATGCAATGCATGATGAGCATGATTACTGAGTTTTTAATTAGTCCATTTCAAACAGTAGGATTGGGAAACTAAGGTACCTCCCTTGTATCATTCCCAAACATGATCCATTTTAGGGTCGTCAGTCCTAGTTAATCTCAGACGATGGTGTGTTTTCTAGGTCACTGCAAAGGCTGCCAGGGCTGTTACGCACAAAGGTTACACCACTCCCCCATCACCTCTTAAACGATTCATCACTATACAGAAACAGGCCTAGTTCATACTCTATATACCGCGGCAAACCCTAAGGCTCACTGCGATTTCAGAGTATGCTCGAGGTCACTACAAAGGGCTGTCAGGGCTGTTACGCACAAAGGTTGCACCGCTCCCCCATCACCTTATCAATGTAGGCCGACAGCACGAATATAGTGTTCCATACCACCATAATGGCTCACGAGTCTAGTTGCTCACTGGTCACTACGGGGAGGCACATGGCCCTAGCGTAGGCCGACAGCTTGACCACGGTATCCCATACCACCATGCCCGGCTCATGAGTCTTAGCGGATCGAGGTACCCTGGTTAAAAGGGATTCCACTGGTAAGTTTGGTACCCTAGGTTCAAGCAGAAGCGTCCAAACATGGTGAACATACATAAGACAGATCGGGTTACTTGACGAGCTCGACTAGCTCGAGCGCACATCAAGTTGAACGATATGAAGCGCATGAGCACTTCGTGTGGCCAACCACTATCGCCAACCGAAGTACGACTCGAGTTCGTCGAACACATCTCCCGTGGCCTGGCAATCTCGATCACGAATTCAAAACTCGTTACCGATTACCCTGGACTATACAATAGCCCCAATCACATTCAATTGCAGTTAGGTAAAGTAGTAATGGATCAAGATTCAAATCATACAATCAAGTTGGTATATCCGTTTCGGTTTAGTGTTTAGGTTGTCAGGGCTGTTGCACGGAATCGTTGCTACACTCCCCCATCACCCATGACGGATCATATAACGTAAATATGAATTTAAACATATGCATTACATAGATAAAATCATAAAAGCAATTGAGCATGTTATGAAGCACAACACAAGCATGAGTTTGTACATATTCAATTCCTAATCACACAGCTATCCAAGGAAATCATACACATAGTTAAAGGAGTTGAGAATCATATCTCAACACCCTTAAACATTTCAATTTACTAACTACTACTCATTCAGACATTTCAACAAACACTTTAAAATACATGTATCAACATACATGACATATGTTGATCACATAAGTATAAGGCCAAATCTTTTCACTAGGGAGTTACCCCAATCATAACACGCATAGACCCACGACGGATAGTCATGGCAAGCAGGAATCCAAGTTCCATATTCATTCAGTCATTTCCACAAACACTTGGGCCACACATTTTTAACATATATAGTGTGTATTGGCCGTGGCGTGATTTAGGGCAAATCCTTTCGTCAAAGGGGTATCGCCAATACAACAATCAATTATCCATGACAATTAGTCATGGCGAGCACGAATGAGAATTATACTCATTCAGTCATTTTCACAAACACTTAGAATACACTATTACAACATACATGGTGTATGTTAGCAAAACATGTATTAGGGCTATCCTTTAGCCAAGCGAGTATTTTATCCATGTATATATATTCATACAGCAAATAATCATGACAAGTACATCTCCAAAATTTATACGTATACGGTATTTTCTAGAATACAAAATTTCAACATACATAGTGTATATAAGCAAAACATGTATTAGGGCGAATCCTTTCGCCAAACAGGTAATTTATCCACATATAATATACATACAGCAAATAATCATGTCATACACATTTCCAAAATTTGTACGTATACGGTACTTTCTTCAAATACCTAGAGTATGTAGAATTCCATATTTTCATCTTTAATCGAAACAGAAAACAGACAGCACTTTTACATGTGCAATTGCATGCAGATCATGAATCTATCATTATTG